>PNEQ01028000.1:101710-154210 GCA_003012365.1 Medauroidea extradentata
AGAATAGATTTCCCAGACATCCTTGGTTGCACTCCTAAACCTTTTTATGAAATAGTCAAATGTATACTGAAGTTACCAGACTTGTATTGTAACAGTAGTAAAAGTTTGCATATTTACAAGGCGGAAGTATGATAACTGTCCCGTACTGCGTCTGGGATAATAACTTCCTAAACATTTTAGGAAGTTTTTTTACACTGTAGGCACAAAAAAATGTTCTCGATATACCAATCGATAAAGCCACCGATTTTTGGTGAAAAGTATGTTGAACCAATTTGTTTCAGTCCCTTATGAGTACATACAACATCTGTAGCTCTGCTTTATGGTCAGTGATAGACATTGAAACAAAATGGTGCAAAATTCTTAAAAAAAAAAAAAAAAAAAAAAAACAGTCACTCAACCAATCGGCAACTACAGACCAACACATCCGAAAATTTTTCCGTCTGCATTGAACATTCCCCAGCACACTGTAGCCCGTCAGAAGAAAAATAACGCGTGTGCGTGGTGGAGCTTTGTTCTGCGAATAAAACTACCGAATGCGCTTACATCAAAGGTATAGTTCGCTTCGTTAAACCTAGTCATTCTGTGTTGACAATGTGCTCGAGCGTTCCATCACTGTATGCGTGTCGCTTTCCTGGTAAAGGGTAAGGGGTTTACATGTTCAAACGCGACGTACAACGTAGCAGGGGTATGTAGTAGGACAAGTTTCTTTGGGTGCCCCCATCGGCTATTCTGGTGTCATTTGACTCATGCCGTCTGGTCTATCCTTGTGGTTCTCCAGTCAGCTTCCAAGTAAAGTGTCAACTCGGCAGCTGTACGATTTCGATGCTACATCCGACAGGAAACATAGACTATCCCCCTCTCTCGCTCTCGTCCTCCTGGCACCCTCCACCTCTCCACGCACACACACATGCACATACTCTGTTTCGTATAACATCAGTAAAATTTACAGATATTATGTGCAATAACTGTTCATATTTTGTCATATATGTCAAAACGCAAGACAAAATTTACTGTACAAATGGCGAAGTGGGCATCTCGGGTCAGTTTTAGAACTAAAAATTTATTTCAGTGTAACACATATTACAAAATATTAACAGTTATTTCCCATAAGTAGCTGTCAAATTTCACTATCGTTACATATACGAGACACATTATACATATATACATACATACACAAACACATGCATACATACATATAGTTTCCTGTGGATTAAGGGGATTAGTGCACGCTATGTATTTTGTTTTTAAAGGTGCGATAGACACACAATTATTTTCCCATCACATTTTAAGTTGTCTAATGTTTATCTTAATTTTTTGGAAATTGGTTTGTTTCAGTTCAGCTTCCTAGAACATAGTCCCGCGGCAATTTCAGAAAGGAAAATATTAAAATTAATGTGGTTCTGTCTTATGGTAATTAAGGAGCTAGATGCTAGTAATATTTAGAGGAATATGGGATAAAATTTGGAATGATTTTTCTGAGATGATAGTTAAATTAATGTAAACAAAATTGCACAGTTCCGTTTCGAAAATCATTTCACTCTAGGCAACTACTCATAAGTCAAATCAGTAATAGCTGATGTACTTGAAGTGTCATTAAGAAAATCTTCAGTTTTCATTCTCTCAATTATTGATTATGAAACGTATGAAATACTTCTTGTGTAGCGGGTGGTCTGAATGCGTGCGTGAACTCATAAAATCATTACAAATGCCTCATGAATACAGTTGCAGCTACCGATTTTGTTGTCAGGATACGTAACTTCAGGAACGAAACCAAAGTGGCAACTCTATCAGGCACAATTTGCAGCTTAACTTTCTTTGCTGTTTTCCATGCACCAATGCCGTTAAGATGGCATGGTTAGTAAATTATAGCTGAGCATATTATTCACAATCAATAACTTTTTCTAAGACAACACAGAAACACACAAAAAAAAAGTCAGCGACACGGAACACTAAATTGCAACTTTCCGAGCTAACATCTTGCCGTAGAAATGAATTTCTGATTAACTATATTTTAACGTCGAAATTTCGCACATTTAATTGCAGCGCAAGAGATTACATCAGAAGAATGCATCGCTGGCCAAAACTTTTGCTGGCATAGTTGGCAATAGATATGTTATTTTATGTTATTAAATTGTCCTCCAAAAATATAGCGTTTGTTTATATGATTGTTTGTATGCCTGTTACACATTTCGGCGTGGAAATCTTTGATCTTCCAGACGGGAAGAGGCTGGCAGTATCCAAGCAGGTAGACGATTTGATGACTGGGGCGGGAACACACACTCGGGAGCAGAAGGGGATGGGAGAGGATGAGGGGTTAGGAGTAAAGTTCGAGGTAGGGAGTTAGGTCAGCAGTCGACATCTGAAATTGAAATCTCCAGCCGGTCCCTCCTACGGCGCATCCCTCCAGCTCATGTTTACCTTGTTAATTGCCTGAGTTAGGGCCTCACGGACCTCCTACAGGCATAACTCATTACCCTCCCGCGGGCAGTACATGTCCCTCCTGGCTCTCGACAGCTCGCTGGAGGAAAGAGTAGATTTGTTGGATGAGCCTCTGCAGGGCAACTGTGGAGCAGTGTGCAGATGACAGGTTTTCTCAGTCAACGTTAGGCGAAAATAGTTTTGGTATCAGCCCTCCCATCTCCTTTCCGAAATGAAATGCGGAGCAAAAAATGAAGGAGGAAGACAAAATTCAACTTTACCTCCACAAACAATACTCACGATTAAAAAAAACCCAGGGGGCTCCATGAGACACCAAAACCGACACGTTTTTCTAAAGGTCATATGTTTATATGCGTGTCATTGATATATGAGGACACCAGACATTAAATGTTAACAGAAACCATACTCGTTCTCCATTGTCTTCAGAGTAACGAAATATTATGACCATCAGTTAAAAATTGTATAAAGTATTTGTGTCCTTGCAGGAAAATGGTCCATAAATGACATTCACAACAAGGTTGTTTTGGTGTCCTGCGCAACCCCAGTGGGTTTTCTGGTTTGTTAATTTTTTACCCTGAATAATAAAAACACTTCCGGAAGTAATAACTAGGCAAATAAAGGTCGTATTATTTCAAATATCTCAGATGAAATCTTCAATTTTTCGTACTTGCCTATTAGTTTCACTTTCTGGCCATATTGCAGATCGAAAGACGGTTCAATTTACATATTTAATACTATAGAAGTTTCGATAGTTTAACCTAGACTCGAGCACAGAACCTCGCTTATATAAATCTAACAAGATGGCTTAGTTAGTGTTTTGATTTAATCAGTGGTAGAGTTTGCTTAGAGTGGATAGGGAAGCACCTCCTAAAAATTGTACACAGTTCATACGTTCGAAATTTAACCTACGACCTTCCGAATGTTATAGTTCCATGTATCGTGTGGCTAAACATCGATAGTAGGAAAATCAATCTATATTTCATATATATTATATCCGACGACACGTAATTCAGGCGATCCGGGTTGGGTCGGGCTCTGGATTTTCGCATGTGGGAATGTGCCGGACAATGTCGCTGGTCAGCGGGTTTTCTAGAGGATATCTATTCCGAAACTTCTCCATTGTAGGGCCTCATCTCATGTCATCCTCTAAGGCAAGCAGATATTTACGAACACCGAGTAATAAATTTGAAGTTGGGTGTGTGCGGTACCCTGGCCCTCGGATATCCTCCCTTTACACACACACACACATACACACACACACATACACACACACACACACACATATATATATATATATATATATATATATATATATATATATATATATATATATATATATATATGTGGAACTGACTGAATTCCAAACAATGCTAACTCCAAAATTTAAGAAATAGCATTAAAATATAATATATTTTTCGTGTGCATTTCTACCTATCTTAAATGTGTTACTACCCAAAATACAATAATTTTACTGTGGTTGGTAACATATTTCTGAAATTCCTGTACTTCCGGCACTCAGGCGTGGGAAAATGCTCTACGTGAACAACTGCCTTAAGGACGCCACCTACCTACACGTTAGAGGCTGGGAAGTGGCGGAGATATAAGGATGACTTTGAAGCGCTCATCAAATGCTGCATCGCCACAAAGAGCCAAGCGTTGAACTAGTGTGCAAGATTCCCGCCGATCCATTTCTGCTATGTAACTTCGCGCTGACCATACAATTTTATTAATAGCAAAATTCAGTTTCTATCTGTTTTTCACATACATCCGGTTAGTAAATTTTGAAGTATGGTAGTTTGAAAAGGCATGCGGGAATCGTGCCGGACGATGCCGCTGGTTGGCGGGTTTTCTAGGGGGGGTCTCCCGCCCCCCCCCCCCCCTCATTTCCACGCTGCTGCATACTCACGTCATGTCACCTCTCACCAGCGCAAAAGACGTAGGTGTTAAGTGCTGATTAAAGTAACTTCACTTCATCCAGTATGAAAAAGAGGGTTACAGCACTGTTGGAAGGCTTAGAAACTGTTTATAATGAGCGTGATGTAACAGGTCTTTTAGCCATTGAAGGAGATCCAATATCATGTACAATGTAAATACAGAAAGTTAGTTTATAATAGCCGTAGGAAGCCAGTTAAAATTGCGTTGTAAACAGGATTTTTTGTTTATTGTTATTCAATTACAATAATTTGTTTAATGTCATTTCTATTTAGTTTAGTTTTGCGTACTGGCGAGAGGTGTAGGGTTTGAAAGTAGTGTAAAATTGTGCCTTGGCCAGTTAACCCTTAACGCAGCAGGGAAAGAAAAGTTGGAAATATAGGGTGAAAGCTTGCCAGCGGCCTTGAGCCGGGGTGGAAGAGACAGTTCGGAGGCTGTAAACTAGGTCATACAGAAGCGTGACTACGCCAACTCCCTGTTGTGCAATATAATATTAAATTTGTTATTAGTTATCATAAATGGTTCACATTTTGGTAATAAGTTTAAAAATCAGGGTTTTGTATTGTCAGCCACCCACAGAGAGCTGCGATTGGTTGGAAGTTTAAGGGGGCGCGAAGTAGTAAATTGAGCGTTGTCGGGCAGTGGGCGTCACGAAATGTGAACGGGCCAGGAGTTGACACGAGCATTCGCGGGAGTCCGCGAATTTACGCAATTAAATTAGTGTCTTTGTTTGCTGTTACCCGGAGTTGCCGCGGAAGCAGGCGTGTTAGGCAGAGAATTTTTAAGAATGTATATATTTAAGACTCTTTAGTTCTCGTCGCCAATGGTGGACGCTGCGCTCGGGATCATCACAATTGAGAGAAGCGGCAGTGCGCACTTTAATTGTGAGTATGAAACTAAGCGCGAAGTTTCTGAATGATAACGCACCTAGAATATCATATCTCGTAGGACTGACGAGCCAAAAGATCGGAGCTTCCGAAATATCTAAAGAAATAAGTTCCAGTGTTATTATTCAGTATTAATATAACCTCACGTAAGAACTTGAGCCCCTGTGAAAATAAGTGTAGGTATCTAGCTTCGACCAATCTTTAACTGACAGAAGGAACATAACAATGGTTTCTTATAACATTCTGGCTATGTCCGAAGTGTATTTTCTTTTCATACATTGGCACAATGGGCACATGTGAAATAGTATTGTAAAAAATTAGTATTTAAGAACAGACTGCAACGCATTTGAAGCGCATGGTAGGGGGCGTCCTTAAGTAACGACGTTATGACATCTCTGCCGCGACCAAAGATGAGACCGAGTGAAGTGGTGACTTGGTAACACGTTGGACTCGCGTTCGGGAGGGCTCTGGTTCTATCCCCAACTTCGGCCGTCCTGATTTCTGTTATTCATGGTTTCCTTAAATCACCCCATGCGAATGCTGGGATGGTTCCTTCACTAACGATCTTGCGTCGACAATAAGACCTAAAACTCTAATTGGCCAAAAGTTCCTTTTGAACTGTGACATTCTTGCATAGCTCTGAAGAACTATTAACCCTTGCTGGGTAACTTCCTCTGCAATGTTACCTGGGTAGCCAACATCTGTGAAGAGAATAGTGTACGAAAGCGTCAGAAGGACTGTTTATAATCAGGGCCCTATTAGTAAAAATACGCACGATTTTATATATATATATATATATATATATATATATATATATATATATATATATATATATATATATATACTTATTTTTAACACAATATTCGGTTGGAGGGTGGGAAAAGCATACAGTATCCCTAGTAGCAAATACAATCATTTTTCAGTTGGCCAGCTGTTGGCAGAAGCGGCCAACGTTCACTAGTATGATAGTCTACTATTCCTAGAATGGTTGTTAATCAGGCCGTGTCAGTAAATATGTGTGAAGTTATACTGGAATAATTTTAATGTGGGCAATTTAGTTTTAAAAGACTGATATATTTCAGTATACGGTCCACAAACGGACTTAGCAAACTAACCAACAAACATCTGAGTGTAACGAGAATGCTCGTGGTACACTTGTGGTTAATGTGCCGGTGATTTCATAATGCATCATGTATGACACATGTGGTCACGGGTACATTCCGAATGTTTACTGCCTGTGGGCTGCTTATCACGATCAGATTTGCACAAGTGGGCCAATTGATGTTTGCTATTTGGGATAATTCTCCACGTAAACCTGCTAGTTGTTTTATATTAAATTATGTCAGTAGATGAACAGAAATGTTAAAGTTTTTCGTAGAACATATACTACGAGAGCTGGATTGAGAAAGTCAAGATGAATAGGATTATGATTGAGACTGCTATACGTACCTAGACCTGAGAAGTGAAACTATGGGATATATCATGGGTTATTGTCGTCTACAAAATACAAACTAGATAGTCAGAATACTCAGCTACTTGCAGTAATACTGTAGGCGATTTCTTTGAAAGTTTCCTGCAGTGGGATATCACGATGAAATATGTTACGTAGCACTTAAAAATACTGCGATTAGTTTCGTTCATATCACTAGCCCTAATTAAACATCACAGCTGCCTGTTATCAGTAATCATTGGTAGTGTTTACCTTTTATAAGCTTATTTCAGAGTCTGAGAAATTCATTGTCTTTCACAGTCATTATAAAATGTTTTCAGATGTGTAAAAGTTGACAAGCTACGCCATAAATAAATTAGTTTTGACAAATACTTATTTCAAACTTATGTTTTCAAGCCCTCGCTTACAAAGAATTTGGAACAATCTGAAACGCAACAGTGAGTGTTTTGGAATTTGCTGAAACTGTATAAAAATTAATATTTAATATTTATATTAAGATTTAACAAATGTAAGTTTCGAATTATGCTAAAAGTAGGAAGAAATTATGTGCTTTCATCAAGTGCTGAATTGTAAGTTCAGATATGTACTCTAATTCTCATAGGATCCGTATCGAATAGATCAAAACATTAACTAAATTATTTTTCGAATATCACAGGTTTATTTAAGATAGGGACCACACAATTAAAGTTTGCTGCTTCTGTTTTTCTTTCAATCGAAATAAGTAATACAAACTAATATGTTAAATTAATGTTAAATAAAACTATCCCTCGCTACAAAGAGAGGAGATATTCGTCATTTGTTGTATTCCGAAACCGAAAACATTTCTGCCCCTTTGACATTTGTATACTTGATTTCAATGAACACCTTTTAAAATAAATCTAGGTATTACTTTTGAACGATTCTCGTAATGGAGGCAAGTTCCAAAGTAAAGAAGTATTTAGCTTGGTGCTTGGGTGCTCGTTTGTGTTCATTTATTTTCTTGTAACTTATTGACTGAATTCCTTGTTGAATATGTTTACCTATGTTTGTTAGTCACTTTCTTCGTTTACTTGTCTGTTTGTCTGTGTGTATTCTCTGGTTTTCTGCATAGACAAGGGAGGGTTTTCTGTGACACACACCAATTGCTGCAAAGTCCAAAATACTTCTTTAGTTTGTAATAAATCTAGGTAATTTATATCTACGCTATCATGATCTCGTAGACAATGAAGTATACGTTTGTTTTATTTCTTCTACAATTTTTCTTTAAAAATAAATTAACGTATTTTCTAAAGGTTTATCAATATATGACAATCTAAATTAACAAAGCTTCTGCAATCCTAACTTCTTTGTAATTCCAAAATTATTCGTTTATTTAAGAAGCCTTCTTTCTAATAAAATCAATAAAGTTAATATACTGTCATAATTTTTGTAGGCGAGCAGTTTAGAAGGACCACAGAAGGCTTTTGTGTGAAAATTTACTACATATTTGATCTATTTGATTAAAATCTATTTTAGTCCAAAAATTCTCCAACCTGGAGAGTACATAGTGCGTCTGGATTAAAATACTGTAAATAAGTTATCAGCTTTCAGTTTTTTTTTAAATTCAAATTGTTGTGATGTACTGCGATGTGTAAAATGTTAATTGTATCAATATCAAGTCTACGTGCACTGTTATGATGTTCGTAGAACGTCTTCCGTCTTGTTGTTGGTGTTATATGAACATTAATTCGCCAGCGTAATTCACAGCAGCTAGAATAACAACCAGGTTCAAACCAAGAACACTGCCAACGAAGTGTAATACATGCCGTATAGAGTTTATGTAAATTAGTCAATTTTTGAGGAAAACAAAACGTATCTATACTTTTCAACAGCAAGCACATTCATAGAGTAAGTACAATTGTTCGCATATAAAGTGCGTCTACGGTGGCCAAATTTGTGTCGCAAACTTATTCATCAACGTCATAAGTTCTATCTTTCGTTTTCGCGATGGCGTAGCCAAAGGGACCGTGTCCTTCCTACACCCTAGAAGTTTTCATATTCAGCAGTGGGCACAGTGGCTAGAACACTCGCCTTCCTCCAAGACGAGTTAGTTGGGTTTGATTCCTGGCGGGGTCAGCCCCCGTATTTTCGCACGTATGGGAATCGTGCCGGATGAATCTCAATTTTGAAATATGGCGACCGTAGAACAAACTAATATTGTTCAAAGACATTTATAAGTATGTTATTAAAGTAACCGAGTACTACACTGGTACCAAGTCTCCAGCTTGCAAGAGATTTTTTAAGCAATTAGAATATTTTGATCTAAGGTGACTGTTCTAAGAAGGAAACATTAAAAATACTTTTCATGTTCTTATCCAGTAAAATATTTCTAATTTCTGAATTGAATTTAACAGTATATATTATTACATTTTTATAATTATATGTTTTTTTATAATACTTTGGTGTGGGTTACGGTTTAATGAAATACGTTATCTAAATACGGTGGCTTTACTCTACATAGCTTAGATTACAGAATACTACACGGTTGTACCACGTAAATTAGATAGGACGGGAGGCGTTTTTAATTAACTAAATTTACGTTCTACTCTATGATGGGTGACCTTTTGGGAACTTTAGACCTCACCGCTAGCATGATGCCGGAGGCTGATGATGATTATATTCGGCTAGAGACGGACGGCAGCACATCGTGGGTCTCGACCCAGGACAATCCTGTCGAGCTGGTAACTGCTCGAAGGCTTGAAGGAGACAGACCTCGATTCCCCCAATATATAGTGTTATATTACCACACTTCAGTGCAGGTGGCGAGAATCGCTGAGGCCCTCGTCTTATGCAATCACTGATCTAATTTCACTATCGTCGTCGCTATCCCGTCCTCCATGCGAGGCTCTTGATACTCATAAGAAGGTATAATGAAATTCCATTTTTGTGGTTATTTTTCATTGTTTCCATTAATACGAAAAATTTGTTCTCTATACTGAGCCAATTTTAATTTTGTCTACAACGTCACTATCATCCTAAGAATGTGGACAACTATATATGTGGCTGACTTGAGGATAATTTTGTTCGTGTATACGGCATGCATATGTTCGCGTGCACAATTCAGGAGAAGAGATGTATAAAAAGTAAATAATATGAAGGATGTATGAATAGGTATACGTAATATTTTGTAATGTAAACAGTTCCTGAATCTTGATCCGGCACTATAGAATAGCATGAACATGCGAATGTTAAATATAAATCAATGGAAATGCTGCAAATGAAAATCTCAGTATCGAAATCACACGAACAACTGTACTACTCAAATTATAGTCTTCGGCCCACCTCGTGGGTAGCGAAGAAAATACAGCAGTGTAGGGTGCGAGATTGAAACCTTCAGCGAATGAAGTATCACCAAGAATGTTAACAGATTAAACAACAACTGTATAGTTAAGAGGTGGTTATTCCATTGAACTACCGCCTAGATCCTAGGACATTACCTAAAAGTCGTATTGAAAAATATATTTTTAATTCTGGTCTGTGGATACAAATTACAACAAATTGTTATTATTGTCCTTTTTATTTGGTATGACAGTAACTGTTCAAACATGTATTCTTGCTGTCTGTGTTGTAGGCTTTATGTATTTTACACATCACACTCCCCCCCCCTCTTTTTTTTTCTTGCTCCATCAGCTCTTAGTTTTCATACTACATACAAGTTTGTTTAATAGCATTCATATTGATAACCTCCGAATTAAATATTTTAAGATTTCCAGGGTGAACAGATTGTAGCCAACAGGATGCCAACAGCGAAGAAATATAGACAACAATAAAACTTGACATCTCGAAAAGCGGTCAACACTATAGTAAAAAAATTAATTTGAGATAATGCAAGTTCTATAAGGAGCCTTCATCCATCGCCCACTCACATATTGACCCATCTTGCATATTTCTGTTATTGTATACATTTTAAAACGTCTAGATGTTCTTCCGTTTCTTACTCCACTCACGTCCAGGAAGATTCACGAATGCTACTGTCATAAAGATATCTAAGTTAAATGTATTATGGTACTTCATGCAGCAGTTGTTCAGATACTTCGTAACCAACAGTTTCAAATCAAATTTTAATAATATTCGCTGTGGAATCGTAGTTGAAAAGATACTTTACAGACGTTTTTTTTTTTAAATTTGTAAACGTGTATATTGTATGGAAATAATGAAAACGTAGAACTTTTGTTTTTTGTTGTTTCTTTGAATATAACGTATTCCTGAATGGGTGGTCTTACTCGCTAGTACTATATATATTAGTTATTATATGTTAGTTAATATATACAAGTTATTAATATTTTTATAATCTTTACATGTAGGCTAGTGTGAAGTCCGCCTAAAATTGTCTTACCCACAAGTATGTACTACGAATTGTACATGCATGCGAATTTGAAAATTCTCAGGTTCGTCCTCGTGTAGTTCCGAAGGGCACAGTACTCATTATTTTGCAGATATTCTTCTTCTACATTGTTGGCAGTAATGCTGTTGTGGTGGTTACATCATAGGTCTGTTTACTCGCCTAGTAATTATTCAAATTTATAGATCGCGCAGAGTTTGGAGGACACTAAATTAAAATATTTAATTTTTCACCACGTAAACTTCGAATCACTAGGACGAGTATATCAGTTATCTGCATATAATGCATTACATATAATAAAACTTATTTAGTGCGTATTTTTAATATTTTATTGCAAGTAGACATGCGACAGCGAAAAAAGGAGGAATCGTCAAATGGAAGAACAAACTTCTTATACTTATGCCAATTAAATTTTTATTTGATGATTTAATAGAACGAAGCTAACTTCAACACATGTTTGTTGAAAGAAAATAAACATTTACATTAGAGTGCCCAGTTAAAAATCGTTTGAAGTTGTAAGTCAAGTAGGAAGCTCTGACAGGATCCTTAATTAATTTTTAAGTGAAATAAAAATAATATTCAGAGAATACATGATTACCAATTTCTGCAGACACCAGCCTCGTAAAATCAATATTCAAACCGTTTGCTTACATTAAAACAACTATCTGCTTTAAAAAAAATATGTAAAATGTGTTTGCGTTTTATCTGTAATGTTGCTTTGAATTAAAAACCAAAGCTATAGTACAAACGACATTACAAATAAATTTTTAAAACACACAAAAGTTGTTCCGATAATTTTGTAACAGACATTTTATTATAATGAAAATAATAACTTTGAAATCAACAAACTGAACGGTAAGGCCTGTGGGTAAAAAGTCAGGCACTCTCATCGCTATAATGGACATTTTATCCAACTAATTAAATAAAGTCTAAAATCTAGTTCATAAAGTGAAATTTATGTATAAAATTTACATAAATGTGATATTTTACTACGCATTTTGTTTATAATAGCCTAATCACTTAAACTATTGCTATCACAGGCAAATTAAAAAATATTTTTTAAGTCTGGACTATGACGATAATAATACGTTGTTACGGGAATGATTACAAACAAACCTTACATAAAAATGCATAAACTCAAATACGAAGCAAAGTAGGGGGCATAAAATTATTTTGAAAACATTTCTACTATTTACTAACATGCTAGAATGGAAAAAGAACTTGATTATAAATGCACTTAAGAACTTAAACGAATGAAATCTATGTACATAATATTCATAATAAAATTATGGCATATTTATATAAATACCCAGCTTAATGGTAACAATTCACTTATAAAAACTGTGATGTAAAACATCAGTTAACAGTATCAATGGCGTTGCATGATGACTGGAGTAATTACGTCAATAAGAGTATATTTTCGTTAATATCTTGTGTTATTTAAAAACGTTATTACAGATACATTAGACGAAGGCCTAATGAGACAAGTACATTTTATTAAGACTGCATTTATGATATTACACAGTGAGCATAAATATGAAATTCAAACTGAACTGGTTGAAGTTTTCATTAACCTTGAGAGTACTGGGAACAAACCCAGCCTTTATTTATTGTGAGTTATGCGGAAATTCAAAAATTATTTCATAAAGGTTCAGCTAGTAATTTTAATTTCACAAAAATGGTGCAGACGCACTAAAGGTCGTTTTCTGAGGACAGCATTTGTTGCGTTAACGTCTTTAGGCCATGATCCATCATTTCTTCTGCTTTCAAGATAGTAATTTATTAATTCCTTAGCGAGAGCAGATACAGACAAACTGATGCACAGTTTCGTTAAAAATTATTTTACTGTGTAGTCTAATCTTTTACATAAAACACTGTACAGATTTGGATAGTTAGTTCATTATTGATAATTTACTTAATTGCACGATTGTCTGAAACCATTGTATATTTTGTCTTAAAAAACCGTTTTCGATGCTCTCATTTAGGATTTAAAAGTAATTATTGTAAAAGCAGTAGAAATGAATTATCCTGGCCTTAACTATGTTATAATAAAGGAGGGCCACTTAGAAGACTTAGAGGAAAAATAAACGTTATTAATTATAGGGCAAACAAATTTCGCAGTTTCAACAAATTTTTACTGTTGTTCAGAAGTGAAGCGTAAATTGTCTAGTAATTTTAGTAAAGTTTGTTTGTTGTCAAAATATCGAGTAAAATCAGAGCAAAAACAGAACACCATATGCTGGTTCATTACGTATCTGATAACGATATATTTGAAGAACATTACGGTTAGTAAAAAAATCGCATTACCAGTATTTCTCTTTCATATATTTGTATGCAATTATAAAAAACATTAAATCCATACAATACACTGACAAACATATTTCCACAATTCATTCAATAAAATTAATAATGTAGGCCGTACATAAAAAAAAAATCACAGAAAAATGTACATACTAAACCATTTTATGTACAGCGGCTATTAAATATAATATTGATTAAAACATACCGCTTAGTTCGTTATAAACTGAGCACAGTATCATATCGTATACCTTTCCTTGCATTGGCTGTTTATTAAACTTAGTAAGTTAAAATGTAACATGAAATGCACCCAATTTAATTTAATTATTTTCAATTTCTAAACTGTGGTGAAAAAATTATATATATATATATATATATATATATATATATATATATATATATATATATATATATATATATATATATATATTGGTTTACAGTTGTGAAATGTAATTTCCTTAAAACAAGCATAGTAGTTGTAGAGCATTTAAATTTACTTATGTGAAAATTACAAATACTTAGGTAAAACTATTAAGTGAAAACAAATTGAGAGAAGTAAGAGAATTTAAATGTTTTGTTTCGTGATTGTTTTTAATCGTGGATTCTCGTACAGACTTAATCTTGGTGTCTGAGTACAATGACAAGCACAAAAATGAAAGGTTCTTTTATAATTCTAAGTCAAGTCAGTTGATATAAACACAAAGTTCAGTGTTTCTGCACACCTTAACCACTTTACAGAAATTCCGGATGGTATAGCTACGATCATTCTTAATATAATTTGTAATTCCTGTAGTTGCATTTAATGCGAATAGTGCTTGTCTGAACCCCCTAACTAGCATTCATCTAACTCAAGTAATTCATCATGTTCTTCTCAAATTATGAAACTACATGTTTTGACGTGTGAGACACTGACTCCACCGAAGCGGTACATGGTCAAAACTAAATGAAACCATTCGATTATCACAATATTCATCGATCTGTGGAAGACACTCTTCTTTTTATCAGCAAAACAACATATTGTATTGCGATGTAATTTCAGCTAAGTACAATAAACAGGACACATACATTAGTAGTACATACTGTAACATTATGACACAAAGGGATCGTGTACTTTATCATTGCATTATTCGCACTTATATATGAACAACTCTATCTTGTACATAATTACAATATTTCGGTAAGCTACAAAATTACAATTTACTAATAGAAAATATACAGTTTTATTTTTAAAATATGGCACATCAATTCATACTAGGTGATTGGTACATGAAACATAGATGTGCTGTTACAAGTCACTACATGTAGAAACTAGTTCGTAAAAATTTAACTGCCAGTTCATAGGGACTGATTACATTACAATTACAAATACCTGAAACATATTTCTGACAGAAATAGTTAGATTTGATATGTCATATACATTGGTTGTAAAAGATTTATATTTGTGGTAAATTAAATGTTTAAAATTCAAAGCTGGAAAATATTTATATGTGTGTCAATGTTTTTCAATAAAATGTTGATAATACAAAAATTTTAAATGTTTACATTCGTCTAATCAGAGTTTTCTGTATTTTTGACATTATTGGCTAAACATATATTTTGTTACACAAATAATGCATTCTTAAGAAAAACTAGGTATTTACATTTTATTACAACTCATTATAAACATTCCGGTAGATAACTTAACCGTCTTTCAGGATATATGTTTTTCTTTACAATTTTTTTTTTCAGAAAAAATATACATATATGTACAGGTATTCACATAAATGTTTTGCTTAAGTTACAAACATTTGTAACTACAAACTGAAGGTAAGGAGTTATAATGTAAATCATGTCGTACTCATGCCACATGAATTTTCCAACACTCAAAAACTCAACATAGTTTAAAAAGTCGTAATTATTAGGTACATGTTTTAAATTTTTATGAATGATTCTATCTCTGTTGTCACTCATGCCAATAACTTATTTATTTTATACATGAAACATTTGAAGCTCGCAATTTAATATCGATAATCCACATTTAGTAGAAGATATACACTACAAAATCCCATTTTTTAATTTTTATCTGTAGCACAAATGTAAATACACTCGAGACATAATATTTTTATTTTCAATTCACAATGTAAAACTGCCCAATAATATTACCGAAGACTATGGTAAGATTACATTTAGGTTGGTTAAATTATTTCAAACGTATTCAACATCTACATGTATGTAATATAGAGAGAAAATTATATTCAATACACAATAAGTTAAATGCAATATTTCCAAATGACACAAGAGAAAACTACATGGATGAACTTATTTAATTCTATAATATTTTGTTGCAGATTGATTCGATAAAAACCATTAATAGTTTAACAACTTAAAAATATTGCTAGGCAATAATTTTTATCTTGTGATTGTGAGGCTATTGTATTAATTATGTTCCGTGCAGTTATATGCTAAACACACTGGATTCAATTTGAGCAAAGACACACCCAAATGTGAATCAATAGTCTATAGTTCCAGTGTACTTCGAACAGCCCGTAAATCAGAACTCAATAGCGTGATGTATTTCCAAACATACGCTCGTATTGTGAGTTCTGCTGCGTGACGCCTAAACAGATAGGGGAGCCAACTAAAGCCATTTGTGCACTCGTGTTCGCGTAGGAATAAAGTACGTGTTCTTTGGTGGAGCTTGTCTTTGCTTGCTGGCCGAGTTATCACAGCAGCAGTCTGCAGAGTAACAGCAGGCATAGGAGAGAGGCACGCGGCGTTACGTCTTCGCCGCCAGACATCCTCAGAGGCACGGGGTACAACGCGTTGTCCACCTGGGGGCGGCACTGCACCAGGGGCAGCTGGTAGGCGGTAGCGCCGTCCCCGGGCCCTCGTCTCCGGCCGTCGGTGTCAGGCTGGCCGACAAGCAGCAGCGACGACCCCTGTAGGTCGACGTCGACCCGCACCGTCTCGTACTCGACGCTGGGCACGACGATGCCGAGCGCGGGGCAACCTCCGAGGGAGGAGAGGTCGCGCGGCACGCCGGGCCGCCAGGCACCCTCCCCGCCTCCGCCGTGGCAGCGCATGGCGCGGGCTGCCCCCGGGTCGAGCACGGCGAGCGACACTCGGTCGACGCGGAACTCGAAGCGGTCGCGGGCTCGCGGGGTGTAGCGGCCCCGAGCCACGGCGGTGAAGACGGGCAGGGCGCACGCAGGGTCGGCGTAGAAGCGGTACTCGCCGCGCCAGCCAGAGGCGCCGAGCCTCAGCCGGCGACGTAGGAAGGTGCCTAAGGGCCGTGTCTCGCAGCGTGTCGATACCCAGTCTCCCGCCAGGTAGCTACGCAGCACGGGCAGCTTGGGCTTGGCGTGCAGGTGTGGCGGCGAGCTCTCCGTGGCTCGAGACACAGCCTGGCACACGGCGCACCACTGCGACTGTAACAACACAACACGTCTGTCCACACACTCTACATACTTCCACTCCTGTTATCAACTCAGGTAAAGGAGAGCAAATACTGCCAACTGACATGCCGGTAGATATATCGGAAGAATTGTCTACACTCTGCTGGCTGTAAAGCCCCTTGCGTAGACTGCACGACCACGATATATGAGAAGTAACCACCACGCTTCTTGAAAGAGCGGGTGACATACATTCGCTAACCATACTATGCTTTAGTTACACATTTTTGGAAGTCACTATACATAAAAACGAAATACTAGACAGTTATTTACTCAAGGTTTGTTCACAAAAATATTTGTCAAAGTGACGTGCTTTTAGCCAACCCTTTGCGGAGCCCCAACGGATTATTTTCCAAAACTTGACAAGTATGCTTAATTTGGCATGCTCTTTTAGGATGTTATCATACCGACTCATGAAAATCTCTTTTTTTTTTTCAGTACAATTTTCTAGAAATAACTTATGTGAAGTTAGCTCACCATCACAATAGTCAGACAAGGATGAAAAAACATAAATTGGCCTATTGTCATCGGACTGCATAACACTTGTGACGATTGAACATCTGCAGAATTAAACACAAAGGCGGTGGAAACTGGAGTATCTCGAGAAAACATATACTTGACCTCAAGTGGGCTATACGTCTCGTCGAAAGAGAGGTCATAAGAGACTGTGGCACACAACTTGACACGACAGGAACTAGGAAAGGATGCGGTCATGACCTGTGTTAAGGAACTGAGAATAGAACAAGGGACCTTCCGAATGAGAGTCCAACGATGTTACCGTTGCGCCACATTGCACAGTCCCTCTTTTGTATTTTTAAAGAGAATTATGCTGTAAATTTTAATCAAAGCTTTTAACGATACTTTATGTTTAATTCCTTTTAATATGTTAAGAATAAGAATGGTAATTGAGAAGAGTTTAACTAGCCACGATGATTTTAACACAAAGGTTATTTGATTTGTAATCCGTTGCCAACGTTACTGTAAATAAATAGTGTTTCACTGAAACAAATGTAGTTGCGTTAAGGCTTATTTTGTCGTAGATTGGTATCATAAGTGTCCAGATAGCCACGAACAAGTAAATCAGTTTTGGTGTTACTATTTGACTCCGACCCACAGCAAGCAGTGTGGGCAAAACGATTACTGTACCAACAGATGTAGTCTTGGCGAAGACATTCCATTTATACCTTGGAGGATCGCGTGAGATTAAAAAGAATATATTATGTAAAGATACGCGTATGGTAAACCCGGTTTTTAAATAGTATTGAGGACTGTGAAAACATGGTAACGAATCCGTGGCACCGCAAACGTCCAGGCAGTGCTGTTAAAATAACCATTAGTCTACATGCATACAAACTGTTCTTAATTATTCCCAACAAGTGTAAAAAGCTTCTGCAATAAATGCAGGAATTGAGTATTTCTTTCCTGAAATCGAAATGAACAATTTTGTTTCCTTTCAAGCCGTACTCGTTATTTAACTGTCTACGAAGTTAAAAGTTATTTTAAGTATTGGTTCAGAATTTCAGTTACGTTTCAGGGTTACGTTTCAGTTAGATTTTAGGGGTACAAGTGAACGTCACCTGGAAAACTCTTCTAAACCATTTAATTAGTAAATCGTACATCTCAGGGAACAAATTGTATACAACGAAATTTGATTTGCGTTGTTGATCATGTTAGTAACATTAAAATCATCTTTTATAAGCAAAAATGCATCTAGTTACAAATATAATGTAATGCATATTTATCCATAACCTTAATCGCCAATAAATTGAATAGCCAACTGCTCTATATTACAGATGTATGCAATTACCTTTAAATCTGCTTTTGTTACAAGTATAAAAAGAATAAAATATGCACTAGCGTGATTTCGATTTCTTGCATGAATATGTATACAGAATTAACTAAAAAACATACACACACACATATATATATATATGTATGTATATATATATAATAGGGAAACAGGGTTTAGCGCAGAAAATCGAGTTGATACTTCCAAGTTTTTTTATAAAGTATACACACAAGAACTGTCCAAATTACTGGTCATTTGTTAAGGGCGCCGCCTACCTGCACGTCAGAGACTCAAACAGCGACGGGGCTGTAAGGTCTACCATAAAGCGCACATCAAAAGCCGCATCGTCGCTACGAGCCAAGCGCTGAACTAGTGTGCAGGGTTCCCACCAATCCATTTTTACTATGGGACTTTAAGCGCTAACCATATAATTTGATTGGTAGAAAGTCTTCAGCAAAGTTCAGTGACAGTCTGAAAAGGTGTTTTTAGCTATGTTGGAGAACTTATAAACAGTGTTTGTAAAGAGCATCGTGTTGTAACAATGACTTTTCGACCTTGGCGGAAGTGTTTTTTTTTTCGTACCTACGTTGTGTCAATGGGCGCATGTGGAATAGTTTCGTAGAAAAGCCTGTTTACGGACACGCACTTAAAGCGAGTGGTAGGCGGCCCCTTGAGGGTGTTCAAGTGAGATAAAATCATAATTTTATATTTTTATGAAATATTGTTAGTTTTGTAGACGATCTTGTGAGTACATTTTACTCTTGCGAAACAATTTTAGTGGTCATAGTTTTCTCATAACGATGCGTCAGGGTCAAAATTTGCTTGTTACGCTGCCATGCAAATAATGAAAACCAACTGACATACTTAAACCAAATAATTCACTGTGAACTTACATCCAATGAGCTATGCAATACAACATTTAAAAAAACACATCGTAATATTTTGAATTAAAAAAAATCGCAAACATACAGAAAAAGTTGCAAATTCAGCAATTTTTAAAAATACAAAAAACCGTTCGCGGGATTTTTTCAAATGTTTTATTGCGTAGCCCGTAGTATCTTATTTCACTGTGAAATTTTCACATTGGTTTTCACTATTTGCATGGTAGCAGAACATGCCAATTTTGACTTTGACGCACCGTTATGAGAAAACTATGAGATCTAAAATTGCTTCGTGAGACTAATTGTACTCACAAGTATTGTCTACAAAACTAACAATATTTCAGAAAATATATAATTATGACATTATCGCACGAAACTGGTTACGTGAGTGTCTAATGACGCTGAGCAGTCATTGAGCTTGATAATTAATTATAATTCTATGTTTTACATAGCTGTGAGCCGTGTTAGAATATATTATGAATTTTGTCGAGTTGTAAAAGAAAACAATTGAATGTTTCTTTAAGAGTATTCCTTTAGTCTGAGAACTAAACAAATACTTATTCGCCTTCGTTCTATTCTTTTCAAACTAATCAATGTCCTATAACATATTTTTTTACAGGAAATGAACATAACTTATATTCATATTTGTACGTTTTTAAATTTTAGGTCACAATTTACTGAAAATCTACGAGATAGTAGCAATTTTTTGGATTACCTGAAAAAAATGGAGGGGGGGGATGAAGGGTGGAACTATGGTTAAACGTGTTGACTACAGTTACTGTGTCAATGTAACGATGCCATCGCTTCGAATTTTATATAATCAGAACACAACGAGAGATCGAGGCCTCGGAACGCACAACTTACTCGAGGACTATATCTCTTATTAGGTGCTGATGCAATACTGTCCCTTACCAGGAACAAGGCATTCAGAGGTTCCGACTATTCATATCCGCCATGCCGCAACAAAGGGTAAAAATTAGAAGACTATGTAACAGACGAGCGTTATCCGCTGATCAAGCATGAACTTGGTGTCGAACTGATGACATCAGAGATGTGCAAGGCCGTCGTATATTCTACGAGTTCATCAGATTTTGTCCTGTCCAAGAGAAAAAAATTGTGACTGGATGACAAAGTGAAGTTGAGAAATGGTCAGCAGCAATGTCCCTTGTGCTGAAATGAATGAATGTTTTTGGGACGACACACCAGGGAGCCGGAGGGTGGGGGAAATAGATGAGGGTTGAAAGATACTACCTTTAACAGGTAAGGGGGGGGGGTAAGCTGGGCGACACTTCAGGCCTCCAAACGCGCCCACTCTTCTGACAGGGTACCGTACTCGAAAGAACAATGTCTTTGTCCGCCTTTTGAAGGTGCTCACCAGACAGCTCCCTCCCAATGCTTTCTCCCTTCCATAGACAAAAGAAGCGTGCCCGAAGGTGGACAAAAGAGGAACTGTTTCTAGACGCTTGTAGTGGAAGACTGTTTACTCGGTGTCTTGCTTGGGGGTCCCCTTCGAAGACCATTCCTCCCAGCAATACAAGTGTGACGGTGTACTAGGGTGGAAGGCGTGTGGCGTTCTAGTTGTCGACAACGAATCGTCTTACAATGGGGAGAGGAGACAGCTGAAAAATTACCCCTCTTTGTAGCGACAAAAGCTAGCGAGGAATAGTTTTGACTAGTAGTTAAAGAGGTCGTTCGAAATCTCAACATAGATATTTTCATCGCCAATGCCACTCGTTGGCGTGAAGTCGAAACATTACACAGCAATTAAGTCCGTGCCCATCAATGACAAATTCACTATTAAACTCAACATGCCGGAGAAAGGTGGAGAACAAAGTTGCAGTGCTTTCGAAGAATACTTCACTCAACCAATGTGGGTACGAGTCTGTTTGAATACGTGGCTCAGTTCTTCCAACTGAAGAAGCAAAACTGAAGATAAATAAGATAGGAAAGCGTAGGACAATTAAGAATCGGCATGGCTTAAATGTTTACCCTCCTTCATTCTCCGTAGTATTTAGGCTGAAAATAGTGTACTATTTCACCACGACAACATAACAAATTAATAATAATGCCATTGAAAAATGCTACGTTTTCGCTTAGACCTATCTGAACGAAATAAGCAACACACACAAGCGATTAATTGATTGTTTCAAATATCTCTAGCAATGATAACTATGACATACAGTACGTGCTCTTTCAACAGAAGATATGAGGCTACACATTCAATTTCGACGATCCGGGTTCTTTTCCTGTCTGGGTCATAGCGATTTCGTGTTGTGTTGGAAACATGGTGGGCATCGCCTTTTCGCGATTTCTTGGGGATTTCCCGTTTCCCCCGACCATGTCTTTCGTTGATACACCCCACATTTTTTTCTTAACCCTCATAATCCAATATTCTGATCGATTGGACAGCGGACGTGTCTTTGGAGCTGAGCTGCCAAACTTACACCTATTCCAACTTTCTCTCATACAGCACGGCAGGACTCTGCCTAAGGTGGATTTTCATGTTTACCTTAGTCATAAAATAAGTGATGAATTAATGGTAAGATCAGTTCATTTTAAAATGAACATTTTTGAGTCCTTGAGAAAAATTTACTTTAATCGATTCCTACCTTTTATACTATGGGGCATGGACCTGAGTTCCTCGACTTTCGAGAGAATTGTTTTCTTTCTTTAACCAGACGAGAGCCGATGGCGTAAAATTGGTCTGTAATCAAAGAGCGTAGCTAAAGCTAGTTATAATGCAGTTACAGAGCGATTTTACAACAACGGCTCCCGTTTATGTCTTAAAAATTAATTATCGTAAAAAATGTAAGCCCGACCAGGCTGCCCGATAGGTGTGCAGAACTTCGATCGTTACAAGATTATTCGACAACTGCTCGTCGTGGATAAGATAAGTCTGCTTGGGAATAGCATTCAAAAATCGTTACACACGTGTATACATATTTCAGACTCTCCATGTCTCTGTACAAAGTTTCTTTATTTGCGGCCGAAAATGGGTATCCTTGTGGTCTTTTTTAGGTAAGAAAATCTTGGCGCAGAATTTTTTAATAGGTAAAATCGTGTCCAGTACTCCTTTATTTTTAATATTTCGTCATAAGATGACAAGCTCACCACTGAACGTATGATAGAATCGAGTTTTCGGCGAGTCCAGTGACTTGATGCTTGAGGCTAAGGTGAGGCGCGAGCTGTTTTTTCCTTATTGCTTCCGCATTTCTAGGCCACGAACGCGCTAAATACGTTCACACAAGAGTCAACCTTAAAGGCACTACCTACCTATTTGAAAGTGGTGGCGTGTGCAAGGATATGGTGTATGTGTATGTGTGTGTGTATATATATTTATTTATTTCGTCTTTCATTTTCTTGGCGAAGTTAAGGCTAAAATGCCTTCTCTTACACTTATTGCTCAATGCACATCAAAACTACATGTATGCCAACAGTAACTTTTTTCCATCTCAGTGACGCCTACAGTACTATGGGATCTTTTAAGGAGTTTTTAAAACACCCTGAAAACCATGAACAAATAGTTATTTTCGTTATTAAATAAATACCAGAAAACGTCATCTCACAAATTTTTTTCTTATTTTTTCCCCGTAGTAACACTCTCCGCTGCTTAACGTAGAAAATGGTTACCGTCTGAAAGTGTTATCAACAATGACTCAGCACAACCGAATATAATTTATCATGTAAATTCCTATCCTTGCTAAGGCAACGGCTTCGAGGTAGGCAATGCTCTTAAAATGTGTAAAAGTTCACAGTCGGCATATCCGATGCTGTCGGTTTGTGAAGTGGACCGAAATTAAAACGAAAAATGTTTATATTCTTGACATTTTATTAAGTTTACCAGCGAGCTAGAGCTGCCGTTAAGTTTCCTTTCCGTTCAGCAATAGCTGTAAAGCCGTCTATAAAGTCGTACTTTGAAAAGAGTGAACGACATGCCAAAATTAATTAAGTATCAAACCGTATCGACGTTGCAGAGCCATACAAGAAGAAAACATCTGAAATCCTAGGTGAGTAGGCGAACGAAAACTTCAAACCTGCTGATCGTAAAAGTTCGAGGTAGAAGGAAAACAACTCCTGGTTGGAATATCATACCTACAGTCGTAAAAAACCGTATAATGGTCACCATTTTGAGGAATGTGAACTGTTGGGTCACACAATAAAACTATATCGCCAACTCTCTTAATGAGACAGTTTAGCACCGGGAGCGAAAACTCGAAAATCTTTTCTACCAACATCAGAATATCAACAACTTTGCGTAACGCATGAACGGTGACGTAGCGCGTCACGCATGTGTTTTACGTGATACTACTTAACTTTTTCCCAATACCTTTCCGTATTAAAATAAAGCAAACTTTAAATTATGCTTCAATGATTTTAAAAATACAGCATGCCTTTTATAAACATATTTGTGTGGTCCCTCAAAGCGGCTAAAATTGTTTTCTATACTTATATAAACATGAATATCGGTCTGCCTGTTAGTGACTGATGGGTTCCTATGCCATTCACTTTATTGCGATGAAATGTTGGTGGGTTGTGTGTGTGCCCACGAAGGTTTATGGCAAAAATAATCAGTACAGTGGGGGGAGCCTACGGGGTAGGGGGCAAAACGGGGTACCCAGTAAAAAAAAGTCAGCGGAAAAAAGATAATGTTACAAATTAAAAAAAAAAAAAATCTATTAACGATCCTGTACAAAATGTTGCAATTTTAACAATTTGAAAAATTTGAAAACCACGTGAACCTGAGTCGCGGGTAAAAGCTAGAGGTTCATAAAATAGAGAGAGATTAATTATTTGTTTGAATTTGCATCTTACTTGTCATAGATAAAATTACATGCTCACCGCAGTAAGCCGCGTAGGAAAGAAACTACTACGAAAATAACTGGTAGCCAATTGAATAATCTGCGAATAAAGGCAGTGTTATTATCGACGGGTGCATTAGACTCATCCGTATCACTTGTCTTTTTATTATTTACAGCTGATAAAAATAAGTGTTGCTGGATGATTTCTGAGTCTTACTAATTCGTAGAGACCGGAAAAATTCGCGGGTTCACTGACGTGTAGGCTAGCCTGCAAGAATATTTGTGGACTGACGCAGAAAGCAGATGCTCATTAGCTGCTTGCTGTTAAAGTGATATAGATGTGAATTAGTTATATTTACTTTATTGGCTCAGAGACTTCCATGAGGTGTCAGATATGTCAAAGACCAATTGCGAAAGTGATACAATCTTACAGTTGTTGGAATTCTTGCTTGTGCCCAAAAGAAAATGCGAATTTTTCAGGTCTCTACTAATACGTGTTTTTTTAAGATGATATTTTATTCTAAGCAAAGATTAGGGAACATTACGTAAGTTATAATTTAATATTATTCACTGGTAACTAAACGAATGTTATTCACATTTTTCATTCGACTATATTTAAACAAGCATTCAAGAATCTCCCTAAAGTAACTGCACTAAACCACTGAGTGAAGACCAGCTTTACTCAATAACTTAATTCATGAAATGGTAATAAAACTGCCTGCCATTCTAATACCAAGCTGCTCTTTTTTAAAATAGCCTACTCATGTATAGTTCATTTTGTAACGTTAGGGCATAACATAAAGCTTCTAAAATATATTTCATGTTTTAAATAATTTCTAAAATGCTGGGGTTCTAAACATATTAATGTTAATCAGATATTTTTTGTTTAGTACTAAAAAGGCTATTCATGGTAAATTGAGTACTTCTAATGCCTAACTTAGTTTTTATATTTCTAGCCATTTAAGTTATCTAGTGAACAGTATAGTACTAATATTATTTTTTATGACAGTAAAAAAGGTGGGGGCCAGACCGCCTATCTCTACACCACCCCCAATTCGCGCCCTATTTTAACTAGAAATTTAGTAACTTAACATACTGACTTACAATAATAGGTTCTTCTACAATGACCTGATTGTATAAGTGTATTGTAAACGCGTTTTTTGAAATGTGATTGGTTTACGTGTGCAGTGCAGTGCTGATGGAGTTTGCCTAGTTTAATTTGACATCGGCCGCTGATAAGCAGCTTATCTGCAGGTTGTGCGTGATTGGTTACGTAAATACGCAACGTCAGGCAAGTGAAGGAATTTCAAGTCGTGTTTTTTTTTTTTTAGGCAGGAAAGCGGGAAAATATGTAATACGCATATTTTGTTTGAATATGTTTCAATAGAAATTAGATCGAAGGAAGAAATATGGCTCCTATTTTTTTACGTCTTTTTAAAGAAAGTTTTACATTGTCAACGAATGCTGTCTTTGGCACTAATAAATCAAATGTGCACAGATAAAAAAAAGATTGATAAGGCGATCGCACTGTCACCAGTACACTTTATATGTAACTATAATCACCGCACAGAGAGAGAGAGAGAGAGAGAGAGAGAGAGAGAAGACAATCAGTAAGTAGCCTAATGCAGTCGGCATCAGCAAAATGTCGGCAGTCACACTCAGCAAGTGTAGCAGGTCTGTAACAGGCTGATGGCATGTAATGCAGTGCAGTTCAGTGCAGATATATGTGACTGAGTAGTTGACGTGACACGTGACGTCAGTGCTGGTGTGCAGAGATGTGCAGTGTTGATGAGATCTCCTCCCTCCCCCCCCCCCCCAATCAGTCCGGGCCACTTTTTTCTTGACGTCATCAGCTTATTGGTACGTGATTTGCTGGCAACAAAATATTCACAAAAATATGTCACTGAAATGTATTAGCGAAAAGGTACATAAGTAGGGTATAATGACAATTGTTTTAACGGGATACATCGGCAACCCAATTCAAAAAAGAGAAAACTAAAATAAATGTAGCGATTAGACCGAGTGGATCGCACGTCGCTGCAAATATTCTCCTTGCGCCGTTTCAGCAATGACCCTGACTACAGGATGAGGTGTCAGCTCATCGCCAAGTTTCCCTCCCCCACCCCCAACGCAACCTGAAGGCCCTGTGATCCTGTGGTGAATGATGGTATGAAATAAGACCTACAGGTGGAAAAGCGACGAAATGCATGCTCTCTAAAAATAGTTAGTAAATTTGCCACACGTGTGTATACGGACGCTAAGAAAGTAGATATGGTAGGATTGTTTCCCAGATATCCATGGTAGCACTCATAAATATGTTTATAAAACATTCAAATGTATACTGAATTTACCAGACTTGTATTGTACCGGTTGTAAAAGTTTGTATATTTACAAGGCGGAAGTATGATAACTGTCCCATACTGTGTAAAGGTTAATTACTTCCTAAATATTTCAGTGAATTTTTTTACAGTGTGGGCGGGAGAAAATGGAGTGCTCCGAGAAAACCCGACGGCCAACGGCAACGTATGCCGCGTTTCCAACATGCGAATAATTCGGGACCAACCCTGCCGGGGATCGAATCCCAATCGGTTTGGTGGGAGGATTCGAAATGATCGGGAAAAATCTACATATGCAGAATAACTAAAACCATATAATATTAAAAAAGTTCAAATGCAAGACGCTACAATTTTGCCGGAAAGAGAAATACTGAAAGGAAAGTCTTGCAGGTTAGGCCTATAACAGTGATAACTTCATGTTACGAGTAGAAACACAAGATTTAGGTGAGAAAGTTTTTGCCCCAACTTGCTTCAGTGTCTTACGTGCACATCAGCAGCTCTGATCAGTCTTCGGTGTTCTACCCACAAATCACAGACGTGTGGTGTCGCAGTAACCTTGTTCCTGTTGGCACAGTCAAATGAGCCACGTCTGTGCAATAACACATGCTACCAATAACCATGAAGCACAGCTTCATATGTGCACATAAGGCATTATAACAAACTGTTGCAGAATTCTTTTCGCGAAAAATCGTGGACTCTACTTATACGGTATGAAATATGTTTAACTCATTTCAGGATTTTGTGGACATGTCTAGTTTAGAATGTTTGCTCATCAATGAACCTTAGTTGAGTTGTGGTACCTGGTCGGCCTTGAGCAGCGGCACCTGGAAGGCGGTGGGGCGGTACTGGCTGCTCAGCTCGGGCCTCGAGTGCATGTCTCCCAGCAGCAGCTCGTGTCTAGGGTGGCGGTAGTCTGGTGGTCCAGCGGGCCGGACCTGCACCCTCAGCAGCTGTAGCTCGTGGAAGACCGTGCGTAGTGCCGACATGCAGTCCACTTCCTCCTCCTGACGCTGCAGCCGACCTGAACCACGCACAATATGCCAGTTAACGTTTCTTTCCTGAAGAAAGAGAACGGAAGACTCTTGTTATAGTTCCTATGGTATATACAATGCTGGCATGTTTGAGATTAAGACGGTTAAAGTTGAAGAAGATTTTGGGCACGCCGAAGCAAGCATGGTATTTGCACCTTACAAACAGAGCGTGGATGTGTTCCAAGGGAATAGTTGTTTAGCAATAATCATATAGAACTCTTTGAGTTGTCTGTGTAACAATCAGATTGCTAGAAGCAGTACTCTCTTCAAGACAAGGATGTGGGAATCGTGCCGAATGATGCCGCTGGTCGGCGGGTTTTCTCGGGGATCTCCCGTTTCCCCCGCTCCCTCCTTCATTCCGGCGCTGAATACAAAAAACTCTTCACTTCAGGATGTGATACCCTGGCCATCGTGTACCCTACTGATGATATGTATATTTATTTAGTTGGCGGGACCTACCTTCTAGAGTGTTGTCGCGGCGGGGCGGGTGCTGGTTGCTGAGCATGACGTCGCCGTCGGACGTGGCGGACAGCACGAGGTACTGACGGTGAGGGCGCCAGCGTCTTCGCGCGCGGCTCGGGCACGTGGAGTTGACGCGCGCCGCCATCTCGCTAGCCGCCGCCTCGCCGTGCGCCGTGACGGTGACGCGCTGTAGCACGTACTCGGCCTCGGTGGCTCCGGGCGTCACCCATGACCTGCCGCGCGGTGACAGCCGGCCCTGCGCCGCCACCGTGTGCGTCGGCTCCGTGCACCACTCGGAGCCGTAGTGCGTCAGCAGCAGTCGGAACGTGTGGTTGCGGTAGAAGGTATAGCTGCGCAGCACGTACTCAGGCCCAGGCCGTACCTCGCACCTGCCACATACATCACTTAGTACAATAAGTCACCCTGGGTAGGACAACATTTTGGGAGCAAACTCTCAAAACCAATCATTTCCACTTATCAAGTTTTACAGGAAAGCGAAATATACGATACGTTGGGATATTTAAGAAAATTTAATATTATTGTACGACATTTTAACTGACAAATTATGGTTATGAATTCAACACACGAAAATGTTATTTTGCGTGGTTAAAGGAGAAATTGGCAATATCTAGTTCTGAATTAAATATATGGGCATAAGTGGTATTAAAAGTAGTAAACTTGTCAGAGGTGGTATTTAGTAACTCTACTCGTTCCAATAGATAGCAACAGTTGTGTCTCCTGGCTTTAAATACAGTATTATGTTGTGGTGGACACGCCTGGTTTAGAATGGAAAAAAATACCAATTTCGCGTGATTTTTAAATGCAAAATGAGAGTTCCATTTATACTATTTTTGAAAGTGTAATTGTTTAAATCCTGAAAGGGAGCAGGTATCGCAAAATCGTTACATAGAACTGTTGTAAATTGCTTGTAATATGTAACCAATTTTTTAAAACACAATATTGTATAATTTTAGATAATTATCGACTTAATTAAATTTTTTTTAAAGTCAGTAATTAGTAAAAATTATAACAACTTGTTATTTAAAAAAAATTAGGTTACATAGTACAAACAATTTCCATCATTTCCGTGTAAAAGTTTTGCGATATCTATTCCCTTTCAGGATTGAAAAAATAAAACTTACTAAAGTAACATAAGTAGATACCCGTGACCTTAAATGTAACTATAGGCCGTTCGGGATAAAGTGAGCACTCAAATTTTAACCTTCGAAAAATATCACAATATAGCTGTTACTGTATGTAATTCAATTTTAACTATAGTTGCCTTACTGCTTGTGTGGTTGGCAGTAAAATAACGCAATATAGTTCTGTATATTTTCTAATTTAAATACAATACCGAAATAAAAACAACCGAAATTGACAATTGTATTTTATATCATTAATAAACCTTTTTTTAAAACAAATTTTATACATTCATACTGATTGCACAATTTATCGTACACACGTAAACATCAAGTGACGTGTCCAGAGAGGTTAGACACTTCCCACCGTTAGCCGTTACGCGCGGAAAGATACGAATTGGCTGAAAATAGAACCTTTGCAGGGCTTTTTTTTGTGTGCTCACTTCATCCCGAACCACCTATACATACTCTTATGGCTATAGTCATCTTAAAAGACAATCGCGCCCATTGAACACGATTTTCTGTGTGTTCCATAATTTCATACGAAGAAAAGTAAAATTGTTTTATGGTTTTCTGTTTAGGGGCAGTATCTATAGTTTACTGCGGGAATGGAAACACGCTACAATTATCAAGCACCGAGTTGAAAATTGGAACGATATAACTTTTATTTAACCACAGGACGTATCAACTTGGATACACAGTAATCAGGCGACAGGTTCGTTTTCTTACTTTTTCGGAGAACACTTAAACGAAAATGGCCTAAGATTGGCAGGCTGCCAAAGCTCCTAATGAAAATCCATCACAGAGATGTTGGAGAGAGAAAAGAATGTCAGCTCATAAATTGGTAGATACTTATTAATGCAAACATAAAAAAAAAAAAAAACACTTTTTTAGAGTCTGGTATATGAGTATATATAATTTACTTAATCATTTATTCAAATTATCCGCATGGCTGGGCGTTCACTCCCACTCGTTAATCTGCTTGTTTACTAAATTACATTCTGCCCACGCCTGCCAATAGTTGCAAGCTTGAGCAGGTTCGACAACCCTAACATGTCAGCATGGTAACTGCAGAGACGAAGGTAACTCTGGTTTTCTGACGAAGTTAAAAGTCTCTATAGAACCTGTCCGCCAACAAACATTTGCTGCAAGGCAATTCATATAAATTCAGACATAGGGAGACGGAGTTTTCAATTCTGTAATTTCACGTCTTGAGCGAACAGTTGCTCTCACTATCAAAAGTAACACTGTCGGAAATCTGACTGGCATGAATTTGGCTAGAAAAAATTTTACGATGAAGTTGAGTGTTGTAGCAATTCGCTTCATCTTCCTCTCGGCAAATCAGAAACTGCAGTTCTAATTCGACTTGTTTGTCAGGTCATATACTCTGCAATTTCCGGGAGTAAAACAAAGTTAAAGGCAGACGTGATCACATAATTTTATTGACAAGTTATAACTAAGGCCATGCTCTCTTGTTTCTACATTTTTTTATATTTTTAATTTTTTATGCCTAAACGAGAGCAGATATCATCAGAAACATGTTTAGCAAGTTTGGTTTAAAGTAGTGTTTTCTATGTTTGTCCGATTTTTTAAAGGCAGTAAGTGGTTTTAGCTAACTATGAAATTAACGAAATTCTGGTTAATTGACGCTTTAGTCGAAACTGTATAATTCCATATTTTGAAAAAAAAAATTATAGCTATCACGGCAGAAATCATTCCAAATAAAACAACGAAACAGAATTTTGATATATACTCTCGTTTAAACTTAAAAACTAACTTATCTCAAAACAGTAGAAACAAGAAAGAATGGTCTTAAACAAATGGATGCAAGTATTCGAAAATAAATAGTTTAAGACTCTTCGCTGAAATATTGAAGAAATAATAACCATAGTAGCGTAGATAGTAGCAACATTTTTAATAAGACACCAACTTTTCATAGAGTGTTACACAGACTTTTAGGAGCCGGGTGTATGTGGCGAACTAGGAAGTGGATTAGGGAAGTTAGTGTCAAATCTATCGTTTAAAGCGTATTCTTTTATTGAGATACAGCTGAATATTTTTAATGTTCCATGCTGAATATATTACTTGTATTTATACGAATTTCGCAGCACCGATGGGTCAACACGTGGATTTTATTGACTGAATCCACGATAATGTCCACAATGACAAATGGGGAAATGATAAAAAAATAATAAACGAAGTTAAAGAAACAAATGAAACGAGAAACGGTTTCACTCGTGGTCGCTCCGAGTTCTTCTGCAAAATCAGCAGCGCTTGCGAAAATTTCCCGCTGCTTCTAAGGTTGGCGACTGCTAATCTTCCAGCGAGCTAATAGCAATAAACATACAGCACACAGGGTTTGTGGGGAGGAGGGTAACGACGCGACCTTGAAGTCACTCACGACGCCCCTCTCAGCCAAGGTCTTCGGACCTCGGCCACGGCACAGTCTTGTCGGCGACCAAGGAATGCAGCAGTTGTCCAACAACACAAGTTATATGTTCCGTACTCTTCCTGTACGTCTTCGTCTGCGGTTGTGTTGTAATTCCGCCTGAGCTGGCGCTTCATCATGGTGAAACTGCCAACAACAGTGACTCTTAATCTTGCAGTTTATCTATCCCTAACATGAGTTGTGCTTATTGGAATTACAGGAACACTAGTTTACCATGATAGTCAAGGATCTTGGTGACGAGGTAATAGATATTACACTAGCCTCACACCACGACGACATGGGCTCGATCACGGCCCTACAAGACCTTGGGGTCCAATCTCTAACTTCACCTTTCGTAAAGATCGTCAACTGTGACTGCCTTTATAGAGCGACAGCGATACAGATATTCACCCGTGATTGTCTTTATATTATACAGGCTGAGTCGGGAGGATAGGTACATGCTTTGAAGGGTGATAGTACTGGTGATTCTGAACAAAATGTTTCTAATAAACATATGCCCTTTTCTTAACTGTTTCATAGAAACCGAATGAAAACAACAAGGAACGAGAAATGTGCAGGTGACGGTAAATCACGATACTGTTATCGTATGTTTTGTTTAATTGTGTACATTTCCTCACAAAACATGTTCAAACACTCCACCACCAACTTCAATGCATTTTGCTGCTCTGATAGACAGCTGCTGTGTTGATGATCTGAGCTCATTAGTACATTGCTTTATTTGAGCACAAGCATGGTAAATACGAGCGAGAAGTTCCTCTCTTGTGTCCACCCTGCGCGTGTAGACTTCGCTTTTAAGCCAACCCCATACAGTAATCCAACGGGGTAAGATCAGGTGACCTCGGTGGCCAAGCTGAGCAGCAATTCGTCTCGAGCTAGTTGTTGGGCTGCGTTCTAGTACCTGAAGAATGTCCTCAACTTCATTAAGAGCTTGTTGTACGGGACGTTCAGATACAACATTTACGCTGGGAAGCGTACCACGGTCACGCAATCCTGCAAACACCCTGCTAAACACCCTGCTATCTGGAACTCTGTGATTAGAAAATCGTCGTTCGTACTCACGAACAGCGGCTCTGGAATTGCCATCGGAGAAACCGTAGACAAACATCATGTCAGCATACTCTGCATGTGTGAAGACCTGTGGCATTTTTGACTACACTGAACTGTATTCACTGTACACGTAACAACACTGTAGTTCCCAATACTAGGGCAAGCACTGTAGGACTGAGACTGAGGTAAACAACTGCACCACGCTTAGAGCGCCACCGTGTGGAAAGTACAAAATTACACATAACATAAGATGACAGTAGCGTGATTTACCGTCACCTGCACTTATCCCGTTCCTTGTTTTCATTAGGTTTCTCTGAAACGGTTAAGAAAGGGCATATGTTTATTAGAAACATTTTGTTCAGTATCACCAGTACTATCACCCCTCAAAGCATGTACCTTTCCTCCCGACTCACCATGTATTCTCTAATACCTCTCTTTACAATAATCTCAATTTATTGGACAACACTGTATATTGTGCTCTGAAAACCTTCATACTCCTTACTAAATTATATGGCCTCAGTTTTTACATGTTTTCAGTTACTAATTACTTAAATTTAGTTTTAAATTATGTAAATCCCATTTGTTATTCTTTAAGAGTTCGATTTTAAAAGTTATTATATTAACTCGTCTGTAGAAGAAAGTTATTGTACTGAGCTTACAGTACAAGAGATAGCAGCTCAGTACTTATTACATTTGTCTTTTGCGTTTGGCAGTAAAAGTTACTATACACAGAGCTATGGAATATATAATAATGTGTTTGTCACATTCCGAGCCCTTTTCAATCGGACTTCTTCTGCAACGAGGACAGTTGTAGAAAAATCGAAAAAATATTTCAGCTGTTTTCAAGAACTTTCTCTCGTAATATCACCTTAAAATCACACGATATTACATAAAGAAAATCACGACAATTTTGAAAGACATAATATGTATTCTCGTCGTAAAGATAGTTACCCTGTAAACTGTCATTGTTTAAAGATAGTATAAGGGAGTGAAAATGTTAAGAATAGGTTCCCAGGTCTGGATACTGATGTTATTAAAAAGTGACTCTTATACGACTGATTGGCGCCACTGTTACAGTGTTGTTTTTACATTACGTAAATGAAACTACGAGTAGCAAGTTTGGGTCGGAGCCGCTAGGGGCACTGGTGTTATGACGATGTATTGCAATGTTAAAACAACACCACTGTGCAAGTGGCGATATCAGTCATTAAGGGGTCAACTCAATAGCACTGGTAGATAGGCTACTGTCCACGCCTGTATTTAGACCGTGGGCTCGATATACGGTCGGTTCGTCCCAATTTTCTGTATGAAAAAAATGTGGCAGACTGGTATTCTCGGGGATCTCCCGTTTCCAAAATATCTGCTCTGAAACTAAAAGTATTATTTTAGACTGCATCGCCTTCGACAAGTTGCACGTTGGATTCCAACTAGCAGCTTTGGTGAGTGTGGGTTTTTTTCTTTAAATGTTTTTGCCCCTCTACACCGTATTCCACCCCTCCCTTTTCCAGAATGTTTTTGGCATAAACATTCGCGGGCTCAAGCATAATAACTCACCAAAGTTTCATCGCGATTGGATGAATGGAAGGCCTACACTAGCGCACAAAAGAAGAACGAAACGAACATTCATTTTTGTGTAATAGATTATATGTTTTATGTATGTTTTATCTACAGCTAACTACGGCTAGTTTTGCTTCATTTCTCTCGCCTGTTTTATGGGATGACATATTGCAGCAAATGCGTTTTCATTTCATTAAAATTTTCCATTCAATTTAATTCTAACGATGGCAATTACTTTTAATAAAGCCACAACAAAACATTAAGAGAAACTAACTTCACAATAACTACACTGCCATAAGAACTTTCAAGATTTTTTTTCCTTCTATCAGGACCCCTAGTTAATTGAAAGATATGTCCTTTGGTTCAAACGTATGTACAACAAACTGGTGTATTTTCATGGCATATGTAAATGTATTAATTAATGCATAGCACATCAAACATTTTAATACAGTTTTTTTCGGATGTAGTTATTAAACTTACACGCATAAATAACAATAAACACCAACCGCAGTATGTTTTTGGAAGACAGGAATGCCTCACCCAGTTGCCTATACATAGGGACCCTTGTTTTTCGCGAAAAGAATTTTGCCTCACTTTGTTTCCGTGCCTTACGTGCACATCTGCAGTTCTGCTTCGTGGTCAGCGATTGGATACATTAACTGCCACGAGCTGAAATACTACCGGCAAATCACAGACGTTTAGTGTTGCAGGAAAGTTTTTGTAATTGGCTCAGTCAAATGAGATACGGCTCTTCACACAGACACGCTGCCAATAACCAGGAAGCAGAACTGCAGATGTGCACGTAAGGCACTGAAACAAACAGCGGCAAAATTCTTTTCGCGAAAAGCAGGGTCCCTACCTATACAAGGCGCAGGTAAAGAAGTAGTCTATAGGGGGGTTAACGATATAGTGAGTACATTCAAAGACCGCAGTGTCTAGAAAAATAATTTAAAAATTTTTTTACTGTGGCTTCAAACATACACTTATAGTACAGTACAATCTACATAAAAGTGGCACAAAACAATTGGCCGGGACAGAAGAGGAGGTATAGAGTATATAAACCCCTTGTTTGCTAGTGTACATTCTCAGTCTGCAGATGCTCCTCGGACTGTGTATGTGCCTGAAGACGGAGACAGATTGCTGCCTCCGAAACGTGGCATTTTGTTGTGTCACAAGCAGGGGACCATAGTGTTCGTCTGTGTTTTCATTGTCTTACCGTCCACAGTTACCGTGTTATTTGTTTCCACTCGCTTTCCCCTAGGTGTCTGTGTTTCTGTTGTGTCGTCTACATCCAATTTTTGTCGTTCGTTTTGTTTTATCAGTTATTTGCTGTTGGGCGGCATTTACATAAAAGGAACCAATCAACATTCCCTTTAAATTGAGAAAACAGCTTGCAAAGTTAAGTTGATTGTGGGGTTGTTGATTCAGTGCATTGCAGAAGATAGCACAGGGCTCATGGCCCTAGTTTCTATTTATAAAAGCAAAATTTAAAGGTTTGTTATGTATTTGGTGTACAAAACTCAAACAATCAAAGATGTCGCTCGGTTCCTTGCATATAAAAGCCGTCCAATATTTTTGTCTGTTGTTTCTTACTTACTGACGGAATTCCTTTTGTAGAATAATCTTGAGTTATTTATTTTTTTCCTTGGTTTGTTTTTTTGGTGCTTGGGTGCTCGTTTGGGTTATTTTTGTAAATCACCGACTAAATCCCTTGTGGAATTTTACTACCCTTGTTTGCCAGTTGCTAACAATGCCTTTTGCTTGTTTACTTATCTGTTTGTTTGTGTGTATTCTCTTGTAACACACCATTTGCTGCGATGGCGCATGTCCAAAATACTTCTTTAGTTTTTAACGTGCTCCCATTGTAAGAATCGTTCAAAAACATCAAAAATAGTATAAATCACCTGAAAGAATAAAGTAACTAGGGTTTCAAAAGTGCTCACTTTAACCCGAACATCGTTTATCATGACAGTAAAACGAGTTTACCCGCTTGTGTATGCATCGCATTGAATAGGGATGTGATTCAAAGATAATACAACTCGTTCATCTATGTAACCTTGTGCTAATGAAACCCTCGATTTGTTCATAAAGCAACTTATCTCAAAGTCAAACACGGTGAGTAATTTTGTGTCGGGCAACAAGACTGTGAAGTCACGAAAATTAGTATTCTCTGCGACGGAATAACGACGTCCACCGCAACTTTAAAAAACTCCTGCTCAAGGCTAATAACAGCGCAGCACAGGTTAGGAAAACTGCTTGTAATTGCAGACTCCAACATGCCTCATTTGGTCATACCACTTCAATTTTCGTACAGCAGTGTAAATCGATGTCACCATAACAAATTGGCAAGCTGGTCAAAACTAATAGTTCCGCATCACCAGAGTGATTTCTGGCTCAAATATACACTAGTTTTTTTTTATCCATACATGGATTTTAAAATGCACGTGATAGTGTGTAGCAAGAGGTTGGATCGACATGTTACAAAAAAACTGTTAATGCAATGACGGGAAGCTGTTATTTCTTTTAACAAAATACTTGCTCGTCAGTCATCGTGTACAGTGAAAAACATCAGCATGGACACGACAATTACGGATCTCCCGTTTCCTCGTCCCTTCATTCCCGCGTTGCTCTGTATTCAGCTCATATTAACGCTCACCTGGCGCTGAAAGCCTCACTGTTAAGTGCTTACCAAAATTTCTTCACGTCACTTACTCTGGTCCCGTCCGGTTGCTGTATGGGCCTCCCCCCTCCCTCCCTAAAGTGTTTTCCTACCCCTTTCCAGGAAAATGCTAAGCTGTCCATTAATATGTAGCATCTCATGTCCCCTTACGTTTCGTTTAGATACTTATTAGCCACGACGCATAAAAGGAACAAAATTGTAAAACCGGGCCAATAAATCAAACCAGAAGTTTTATGACCCAGCATCGTTATAATCACATTCATATAATTCAAATTTATCAGAGCCGTATAATTAAGAAGCTTCTCTGATATGTTCGTGTTGATAGAAGTCACCTGTCACTTTAGGGCTTCATTTTATTTTTTCACCATTAGGTCTCTATAATGCATATTTAACATAAAAACTTCTACATTTTTAAGCATATATTATATGCGGTTAGCAAGGCAGAGTTTCGTTCTGAAATCTAGATGTTAGTCCTTTACCGACAAGAATTTTCTTTCCTACTCCAAGTAAAATTTCTGCGTCTTGGTACATTAAAAAAAAATTATTTCACTTATAAACAATAATCAGTGCCTTTAAAACGATGTTCCTTTATTTTGGAATTCATAATTCACTTATATACAAAAATTACAGTACACTCCTTGGTCATTTACTCATTTTTAAAAAAAGATTTTTCAGTTCGTACAGTACATTACAAATCATGTAAATCAAACTATCCTTACAACGGGATTATTTGAGATCTTTTAAGGAGCACAATATTAGGTTAAAAATTGTTATTCACGCATAATTTCTTATAACAAAAGGCGGTAGGACGTGTACTCGTCATAGAAGGAAAGATAATGCGTAAATAGTCTTGTACAGTACGTCGGTGAGGTAAACTTACTTACTTTCTGACGTAAAACACGCGTCTTGAAACCATTACATATTCACACTTTTTCATATGACGGTAACCAAAATGTTTTATTTCAGTGTTTTAGTCTGCGTGTATGTGTTCTCCGACATGGAGAGGTAACATTTATAGCAATAGAAATTTTTTACAACACCTAGCGCATTACATTAACTCGGAAATATTTTGTAATACCAAGTATTACTTACTCCACGCAGTTCTCTCGATGCTGTAACAATTTTAACAAGTGTTGTGGATGGAACGCTTGAAATAATTTTCATTATTTGGAGAAGAAATGCGAATTAAATTAGTTGGCGAAGAAAATATCTTAAAGTAAGCAATTATCCCATAGAACACTATGCGGTGAATATTACATAGTACAATTACATGTTTAAAAATTGAAACCTGCAAACTTCTTGAATGGTTGATTATCACGTATAAAATTATTTATTTGGTAAGCTGCTAATTAACTATCGCTACAGATGATGATTCATCGCGGGAAAACTTGACTGTTTGATTGGTTTCAACGTCCGCCCTGCTAATCAAATATCACTGGCTTTCGCTTGATGGTGGAACTATTAAAGTCTATTTCATGTAACTTGTCCGTATTTTGACATTTCTCTTCTGAGAACTGTACCCGACAGTTCCATTGTTTAGAGCTTTAAACCTACCTGACTTCCTGGAAAAGCTCGGTCTCCGCATGCCTGTGTCACAGACTAAATAGCAATACAGACGTGAAATGACGTGGCGGCTCCTTTGATACGGGCGAACTTCGCCGCTTATTGGCTGCCCGTGGTTGTTGATACCAGCCCTGTGTATATTTAGATGCTTCCCGTTACTGCAGGTTTCCTATTGGACTGGCTGCCGGTTATCAGAGCAGCTGCCTCACGCTGATTGGCAGTAGGTGTTTCTGGCATATTGCTGGCCAGGAAAGCCATCTTGCTGGCGTGTGTGACTGAGTTCGCTGGCCTACCGGCTATTTCACTTCTGTATTCCTAATTATTCTGTGCCTGTGTACAGACACACTTCTCAGAAGTGAACTCCAAAATACGGAACACTTACACGACACAGACTATACTAGATGTACGTACATTTCGCAGATACATTCCAGGTCAGGTTGAACGCTAATTATGTATACTTCATTGTCATGTCTGTGACTTGCTGGCGGCTGTTACGAAACGCTATTGACTACTGCTAGCCAGTAGTAAATAAGTAAATAATGCGAAGTGCTATCGCTTGCTACCTTGTACGGTTATAAACCAATAGATAATCGATTGTGGCCAGTGGGTGTATAGGACTGACAAGTCTAGGCTGCTGCCAGATGAATATGCGAAATTGACGTTCCTCTAACTATTGCCATATTTGACTGAGCCAATAAGAATTCCTCTGATGTAATATTTGATGCCTGTTATTGGTCTGCAGACAGCTACGCTGTGTCCGACGTGTATCATCCAATCATACACGTTGAAAGACAATACAGCGTTTTCAAGTGTATGTGCACAAAACATTTTCGCGAATTCGCGATATACCACCATTTCTATTTATAGGGAGAGGAATTTTTGGTGAAAATATTTTTGCCCCACTTTGTTTCAGTGCCTTACGTGGACACCTGCAGCTCAACTTCATGGCTATTGGCAGAGTGTTTTTGTGCAGAGTCGTATTCATTTGACTGTGCCAATCAGTACACGGATAACTGCGACACATCACGTTTGTGATTTGCGGGTTTAACCTCAAGACGCTGATTGTCACGGCAGAGACACTGAAATAAAGTGGTGCCAAAATATTTTCCCGAAATTTCCTGTCCCTACCTATCTATCACGTATTGTTACCTTGGTTTTCGAGTTTGAGCTCGAAATTCAACCCTGAAGTTGCCTGCTGTATTGGGAGGTGAAACATCGCCAGTACGATCTACCACAGCGACGCGTCGCAGCCTCGAAAGTAAAGATAACAATATTAACAATTACCGCGAGAGCAGGGAAACAACCATCACATGATTATGTGAGAAGAAAAGTTTCAAACGCTTCGTAATGTGCAAGGATAATATTTTTCCGTTAAACGATTTCACATTCGCCCATTGTGCCGATGTACGAAAAGAAAATACACTTCAGACAACAACGGAACGTCGTTGTTAAAACACCGTGCTAATTAAAAATACTGTTTGTAAGTCCTTCAACATAGCTAAAAACGGCATTTTCAAACTGCTGTATTTCAAAATGTACTGACCGGATATATGTGAAACTCAGAAACGTTCACTGAACGTTGCTTCAGACTATCCACCAATGAATTTATATGTTCACCGCTTATAAAGTCCCGTAGAAAGAATGGATCGGCAGGAATCTAGCACGCTAATTCAACGCTTGGCTCGTTGTGGCATTGTGGCATTTGATTCGCGCTTCAAGGTCGCTCTTACAGCTCCGTCGCTTCTGAGTCTCTCACGTTCAAGTAGGCAGCGCACTTAAGAGCACGGTCAACAGCAATTTTCATTGTCATTTTTGTATTTGTATATTTGTGAGTGAGTGAGAGCGTTTGGTCAGCACTTAATAATGTATTGGGGTCTTTAGTGCTGGTGAGGGATGACATGAGGTGAGCATGGAGCAGCGCCGGAATGAAGGGGCGGGGGAAACTGGAGATCCTCGAGAAATCCCGCCGACCAATGGCATCGTCTGGCAGTATTCCCACATGTGAAAATTCAGAGACCTACCCCGACGGGAATCAAACCCGAATCGCCTTGGTGGGAAGCGAAGTCTGACCATTCGGCCACCCCGGCCCCTTGTATATTTGTATCAGATATTTTTTTCTTATTTTAGACTAATATAGTGACTACATTTTGCTGCTATGAGTTTTTTTCATCTCTCATAGTTTTTGCGTAATGGCTCGTAAATGACATAATTTGCGTGTTACGGTTTTAAGAACGACTCTAAAAACTAACATACCAAACTGAAAAAATTCGTAGTGTATGACGATATTGTATGCTATAGGAATGTAACCTATACAATACCATACAATAAAATATACTTATATATGTATATAAACTTTTGTTTGAAATTTCAGCATTTTTATTTTAATTCGAAAAATACTTTATTGTTTTGTTTTTATATAGGAGAATTTGCAGCCTGCAACATCGTTATTCAGTTGGTTTCAGTGTCGTATTTAAAACTGTTATATGCAAATTTTGACATTTATGACACATTACGCAAAAACTATGACAGATAAATATGATGACGAAAAATGGCGTAGGTCGTACTTTAAAATACGTTACGTTGAGTTTGAACCTAGTTTCCATATATTCTTCCCTCCGCACGCTGTAGGGACTTGTGAGGATGGCTGCCTAGAAGCTGAACGAAAGTTGTAGTGTTTACAAGTCCTCCACGGGCCGATGTCCTGCCAGTATGTCGCATGGTATACATGTGGCGAGTTTGTTCAAGGCCGAGAGAACAAACACAGGCCGGACATGTTTGCTCCTCTCACACATTGTATGTTGACACGAAACACTGGCGGCCGTGACACGCCCACGCCCTCGCCCCTCGAACACTCAGTCACACAACTCGCACACTTTTATTTAACAAATTAACTAATTACATTTCTTTTAAACCGCCGCCTATAAGTTACACAGAATATCCTGTGACGGGCGTAAAGGAAGCACACCGCAACGTGGGTCCTGCGCGAAACTGGAAACGGAAATTTCAGTGGCAAAATTTCGTACTGAGTATAATTTAACACGTGGAGACACGAACTAAGATTTATACCTTTGAGTTTATTTGAAACATTGTTAAACTGCAAGCAAGCGTACAATTTACTTTCTTCGGCGCGTATTAACGAATCACAGCGACCAATCAGATGTGGTCAGGAATAACGAGCAACTAGCCTAAGATCATATACATTCCTTGTTTTCTGTACTCACTGTTTATGTTTCTGGAGAAGCAAACACGAGCTCTATATACACGGTGCTACCAGCTGGCATCGTTAACCAGATTAAAACTACGAAGACTCCATAAATGGAAAGTAAGTTTCATGGATTTACAAGTGTTTTTTTTTTTAACGTGGATTTAAATTTACTCAAGCAAACAATTCAAACGAATAACACTGAAGTGATTTATTGTGGTTTCTCTAAACAAAGAACCAATTTTTTTTTAACGCCTCATGTTGAAAGTGTTTTCCTCTTCTCTTTTGATCCTGTGAAAGTGAAATTCCGTTACAGGAATTATCGTATTGAATATTGTTTTCTCATATTTCTAAAAGTCAAACAATATTATCTAAAAATTGTACGCTATAAATATATTCGTAGAAGTAAAGCACTAATACACCCTGTTATTAGTAAATCTCAAACCTATTTCTTAGCGCTTGCAGCCAACCGCTCTACTAACTTTTCAATTTATTAGCAAGTCATAATTTGAAAAATTGTTAAATCAAATTTTTACAGTTCATATAAAAGTTTTTTTAAATATAAGGGAATGTTATAGGAGCAAATTAAACCATTTAATCGCATATATGTTTTGCTGGAACTTACGTTGCATACAAGCCATATTATTTTGCCTTACTAATAATCACCTTACATGCTTGCTTCCTTTCGCTATCCACTGATTTAATTACATTCATTAGATCTAACTGTACTGTGTTTGCAATAAACACCATGTTTACACTTGAGGTTCAATGTTATATACCATGATGAAGTCAACGCAAAAAGGGAAAAAATTATAACAATATTTTGTAAATTGGAATTTATTAAATATCGCTTATGGTAATTGCAAGGCAAGACCCTCTAAATCACTGATTCTAAAACTCATTAAATCAACGAACTAATTTATTATTTATCTCTAATTAAATTATTTCTTGGTAGATTTAAATTTGACAAGTGCCAGTAATATATATTTATGTATAAATTAATTATTAAAAACGTTACTTACAAAATAAAATGTTGTACAAGACATATCTATTCAGGTCAGTATAGTTACAGTCTTGCTTGGTTTACATTTTCAGCCAGATTGTATCTGTTCGCTTTAAGTAAATAAGTAAACTATTTCGTTAAAATCTAGTGCAAGCTAACAGTAAAGCTAAGTACGTAGAACACAGTCGGCGAACAGATTAGTCTCACTGAGCCTTTAAGGAGAAATAAATTAAAACATGCGCAGAGTCGCTCGTAGCCTAATTCGCCTTAAAATAACAATTTTAGTTTTGATACTGGACGACGCATTTGAACGTTTGAATCTCAAACGTCGTCGACGTCTACTTTTAACTGTATGGTCGGTAGAAACATATACTGGTTGTTACAAAATGTTTGAAAGTATATACTATACAAAGAAGTCTATTTCAGATATTATAATTCAAAATTGATTTATTTAAAATATAGAGCATGTGGAACTACAATTGAACGGCGCTATGCTGCAGGGAACCTACCCACGGTTCGCTGGAACGGAGGTATCAAGGATCAAAGTTTACTGTGTGTATGCAAACATATTTTTATATCTTCATGTTTTTATTCAAATATAACGAATTAGCACTTGTCCTTTTTTTTTAGAATATATTTCGGACATCCTCCTTCTACTTGGTGTTATAAAATAAAAAATAAATTATTTTGTGTGTTGGTTTTTTCCTTCTTCTTAACTCAGTCCAAGTGACCCTTATCTGCCAACTGTACAAAGGATAAGGTAATCATTGTCAATTTTCAATTACAGGTTGCTTCAAAAGCATACTGTTTACCGCAAAATACCTATACCACGTCTTGTCAGCGGTTGCTCGTCCTCAACTGATCTGCGTAGCATGAGTCTGCACGTGGTAAGTTAAGGCTTCCACCGGGTAAAAATTCATAATTTTATTTTTGCACGGCGTAGAGTTCGTTTTACAAACTAACTCTGACTACATTTTACACTTGCATTTTTTTATATATATAGCTCTCATAGTCTTCCCATAGCAGCATGTCAAAGTCAAGATTTTTATGTTACGGGAACATAGGAATAACAAAAACGAAGTGACTTACTAAAATAAAATACATTATACTAAAATGTGATATTTTGGGTGACATGCTAAAAGGCTTAAAACACATAGTGAAATTCCTTCGTACTTTTTTATAAAAATCTAAAAGTATGCCAATTTACGTCATTTACGGCAATTTTTAAAGCAAACAAAATTACTGTGTTGTGTGTTTTTAAATAATTTAGCATATATCTCATAATATATAATTTCAGTGTAAATTATTTTATTATAGTAAGTCTGTAGGTTTTTGTTAATTATATGTTCTCGTAACATGCAAATTCTGACTTTGACATGCTGCTATGAGAAGACTATGAGAGCTACAAATGTTTACAAGTGGAAACTGTAGTCACAAGTAAAATCTGTAAAATGAACACCATGTCACACAAATATGAAATTATTAATTTTTGCCACGTGGACACCTTTAAGGCTTTACGTCTCGTCGACAGCGAGGTCATTACAGACGGAGACACGACACTTTGTGTAATGACAGGAGCTGGGAGAGGAGTCGGCCATGGCCTTTGTTAAGGAACTATCCCAGCATTCGCCCAGAGCAATTTCAGGAAACCGTCATCAGATTGGCCGAAGACGGGGATCGAACACGGGTATGTGCGCAACCTCGCTCGGTCGGCACGTGGTGGAGGCTGCAGGAAAGTTCTCAGCAGTCCACGGACGGCTTCAGACCTCAAGTGCTCAGAATGACGGGGCGACTCAAGTGTGAGGCGGAGGGTGGGGCGAGAGAGCAGGAGGATGTGGACGTCCCTGGGGACGCTGACAAGGCGAGAGACACGCGGCCGCGCTAACAAGCTGGGCAAAGTGTCAACCCGCTTTGTCTCCTCGGGCGCATTTGAATATCGCGCCGTTGTTTGCGCTGGTTGTTGGCGCCTGCGCACACTGTCAACAGAGAGGGCCGCTCTCGCCTTCTCAGGATTGTTCCCAGAATTTCAACTGTCCCGAGGGCGTGCACGAGACACATCCTCCAGGCGCAGGGACACTAACTAGACGAGAGTATGCGTGTTCGTGAGATGTAGGGGAAGAGGGGTGTGTGTCCTTGTCAGATACTCAGGTCTCGAAAACACACAGTGAAAAAGGTTTTGTACAGTCACGCATATTAAGGGTGTTCAAATTTGTATGAAATAGTGTAAGTTTTGTAGACTACTCAGGAGTACATTTTCCTCTTAAAAATATATTCGCTCAACAAGAGTCCCCACAATGGCATTTCAAAGTCAAATTTTGCATGTTTTCACTTTTTACACCCCCGAAAGCTAATAAACATAATGACAATAAATAACTTACAGTAAAATTACATGTCAGTGGCTATAGCTTTATTGAATAAAAAAAAAAAACATTACAAAATATGTTTATATTTTAAATAGATTTGTAAAATTTTGATTTTTTTTTTTTTTTGCTTTTTTCAGCAATTATATTTAATACAACCGTGTTTTCTAGTGTATTTTATATGCTTCAAGTCTTAGCGTACTTTCACAGTGAATTATTTCGTTTTATTATGTCCATTGGTTTTTGTGGGGGGTTTTAAGTAAAAACATGCAAATTATGACTTTGAAATGCCACTACCGGAAAATTGACCGAGCTATTATTTTGTTAGAGGAAAATGTACTCCCAATTAAAGTCTACAAACTAACAATATTCCACAAAAACATTTAAATGTGATATTTGCCCACGTGGACGCCCTTGATATTTATACATTGTAAAACAAGTATGTGAACTGATCCAACTAAATTTTTGTTGGTTGAACTATACACGAAACACGTTCAACATTTCATTTGTCAACCTAACATAATGTTTGTTTAACTGGACCAAACCATCTTGTTTGGAAAAATAAATCGGCCACGTATCCCAATATTTGGTTGATTAAACTGTTACACGCTTGTTTGGCCATATGCAAACGTATATACGTTTGACAGAACGAAACCTTTTTTCTCTGTGCTTCTCGCCTTGTTTCCTTTCCAATCTTCTGTAACGTCCGGAGTAAAACTGAATGCGCACTATGCAAAATGAGTGCGAAACTCGTGCAAGATGTCGACTCTGTTTCTTGCGTAATAGCTTACAAAATGCACATCTTGCGCGAAATGAACAGATAGAGCATGTCGTATTTTCAAGAGAATTTTGCACGGAACGGGTAATCATGTTGGTAGTCCTATAACGGTCATATTTAAAGAAAGTCGTAATCTGTGGGGTACGAAGAGGAATTGAAGGAAAGTAAACACTGCAGTTAGAAAAGTGAACTGAAGTGTTTTCAAAATAAATGTTAATTTTTTCGTGGGATTACTTTTGCGAAGAAGATAAGTAAGCGCCATGCCCATTTTGGTTCATAATACGTGGGTATTTGGTATTCACGAGGGCTATCAGCATAAGTAAGAAATAGTATTGTGCTATAGCTGTATGTGTGCGAAATCGTTTAGCACGAAATGTGTCTTATATTCTTGAATAACATTTTGTAAACAATAGTTCACACGAACATCATTATCTAAACTGTAATGCTTCCTTAAGGGTGTTTCCAACCAGGTGGTAGTAACGTGAGCAAGTATGCGGATATTCATGTTAAATTATATTCAGCGGTGCTCAGTCATTTTTAATTATATTGCTTTCGAGTCGAAACCATATTCTGAATTGAGAAGGGGAAAATATTGCTACGAGAATAAAAATGCAAAGAAACAATTTTTGAGCTGATGTAATTGAGTGTTTTTAATACTGAAAATACGTTTTGTTCATAGGTTTCAGGGTATTTAATAAACGCTCTAAAAACGTACCTATATGGGCCTCGCAGAGGTGAACAAAATGTCAGTTGGGGCGTATATGCAGGTTCGACAGGTACTGAACCCTTCTAAATATAATTCAACATGTTTGTCACTATCCTTGCTGCTTTCTCGCGCCAGAGCTTCGAAGTAAGCAGTGTCCTTATGCAAACACGAGCAATTCTGTGGTGTGGCAAAATATTTTTTTTCTGACACATTGTGTTTTTTATATTTATCTTATACAAAAATATATTCAATTTTTTAATTGTAATTTACAAGTATTACTTTATTTAACAAACTATTTTAAATAAGAATATTTCTAGTGTAGAGCATTTCTTCCAGACCACTGAATAACTAAGAGCTCGATTTCTAGAAAAGGCTTCAGAAATTTCTACCAAGTTGTTTGGTATATGAAAGTACACGATATGAAATCAAAGTCAGTGGTAAACAACTGAAAACTTGATATCTAACTTATGAATGCAAAGTGGAAAGTATTTGTCAGAAAAATACGTTGTATCTAGCAACACAATTAAAAAATATATTATTTCCGTAAGTTTTGTCACTACTGGCGCATGGTACAAAATTTAATGTGACTAGAAATTTTTTAAATGCTTTAACAATTAACAAACAGTGAGTTTCAAATACTACAATCTCTCATGTCAGATGTTCCGATGTAGACATATTTTGTTGCACTGGATACTTTTAACACAAGATGTCACAAAGAGAGCTTCAAAATTACAGTTCCTCCCTCCACGCCCTAGCCGGGTGAAGTGTTGAGTGTCGCTCAAGCTGTGCCCGGTTGTTGGGAGATGACAGCTCAGTCAGACCGCGCGGGTTGCATCTGACAGCTTGTCAAGGGGCGATGGTGTAGAAGGACGAAAGAGAGAGCATTTGTGATACACGTGCGTTCGGTTGGCTACAGTGAGTTAGATACAAATCCAACGAGGCTAGCAGGCTCGACAATAATGCATAAACGAACAGTACCGTACATTATAAATAAAATATTTAGATTCATTTTTGAAACACTATTAAAGCATTGAGCCAACATAACTAACGTAAACGTTCAAAATAAAAAACGCGCTTGAGTAATAATACAAGACTGACAATGTTTGTTGTGCTAACATTGATATTACAGCGAGAGTACAATATCATTGTGATCCTTCTTGTTTCAGTGACTTACTCGCACACCTGCAATTCTGCTTCATTGTTATTGGCCGCGTGTCTGTGTGAAGAGGCGTGTCTCACTTGACTGAGCCAATTACAATAACGTTCCTGCAACACAACACGTCTGTGATTTGCCGGTAGATTCCCTAGGCTCGTAAGAGTTAAAATATCCAACCGCTGACCACGAAGCAGAACTGCAGATGTGCACGTAAGGCACCGAACCAAAGTGGGGCAAAATTCTTTTCGCGAAAAACCGGGATCCCTACATATAAGCTTTGGCGATATACTTCTGACACAACGTAGCTGTCTGCAAGCCAATAACAGGCATAAAAAAATTACAATATCGGGATTTTCATTGGCTCAGTCAAATAGGGTAACAGCTCTAAATACAAGCTAAAGCCTGTAATCTTCTGGTGAGCTGAACGTGTGTTGAAATCCAGCAAACAGTCAAGTTTTCTCGCGATAAACTATCATCTCTAGTTATAAGAAACGTGTGCTTTAAACGCGGTTTTATCTTCAGCTTCGTAAGTGACTGAATGGTAGAAGTCAGTGTGGTTAACTTACAATTGATTTTGCGCGGAAAGTAGCAAACGCATAGACCCGGAACTCGCACAAAACAGTTAATGCAACCTAAAGTTATCACATGCACGCGCGCGCATATACTACATACATATAATACAAATATACTACAGGATGTCCAGAAGCAACAACATAATAAACACATCACGCGAAAGCCAAAACTGGGCTAAATTGGAGACGAAAGTGTTGAGTGACAAACGATGGCTAGGGCCACGAACTTTTCGCGAAAATAATTTTGTCCCAGTTTGTTTCATTGCCTTTTGTGCATGTCTGCAATTCTGCTCATAGTCAGTGATTGGATGTTTTAACTGTCACGTGTCTCTGAGGTTCTACTCGCAAATAACAAACGTGTGGTGTTGCAGTAAACTTACTGTGATTGGCACAGTCGAATGAGAGACGTCACTTCCCAGAGGCACGCTGCCAATAACCATGAAGCAAAGCTGCAGATGTGCAAGCAGGGCAGTGAAACAAACTGGGGCAAAATTCTTTTCGCTAAAAGTTCATGGCCTTAAGGGCTTGTCCCCGAGTTTTTTTCAGACTAGTACCAATAACTCAAATATTTTTTAACCGAAAAAATTTGAGTCAATATGCAATCATACGATGCACAATACTGTGGACGCGTTTTTTTTTTAATAATGTACCATTCGCCAGCAAAAAAAAATAATTTCCTTAATTGTTGCTTATTTTCACGACGAAAAACGTGGTACTTTGGGTAATGAAATCTAAAAAAAACCATTCAGTATAATTCTACAAAAAAATTCAGCTACAAATTATAACATATAAGTGTCAAAACTGTGCAGCGAAATTTTGATATGAGTGTTAGGTAGCAATAAAAAAAATATTTTCAAAATCACTGCAAAACTCCGTAACAAGGCCTTAACGATGGCTAGAGATGGTGGAATTTCGCGAATTCAATGACCTGCATGTTAGAATCAAATATCCTATGCATACTCTAGCCCTATTTGTTCATTGTTTGCTGTTCCACTGAGTAGCAGCTAGTGGACAAGTGGTCGGGGCTTGAGTAAGCATAGGATATTTGATTCTAACATGCAGGTCATTGAATTCGCGAAATTTCTTCATCTCTAACAATGGCATTTTCCGTGCAAAGTGTGGCAACACTGTACGCAGATAGTCTCCTCTTGCGCTCCACGTCCAGTTATTATTTTAAGTACGTGACGGCAAGTAAACGTAGTACAATGTTTGAACTGCTCGATATTTTAACCTGCACCCATAATATGCAGGTCAGAACAGAAGTAGTAAGATAAGTAAGATATCTGCGGAGCGCAAGAGGGGACTAACTACAGTGCTATGTTGCCACATTTTGTGAACGTAAAACATTTTGCCATCGATATTTTCCGTCTCCGATTTAGCCCAGGATTCGCGTGGTGTGCATATTATGCGTTTGTTTCTGGACAAACTTTGTGTGTGTATATATATATATATATATATATATATATATATATATATATATATATATATATATATATATACATATATATGCATATATATGCATATATATGTATATATATATACATACATATAGTTTTGTAGCGTGATCAATGTTACGGGGATGAAAGCGATAATATTGAAGTGCAAGGGTCCCTTTTACAGTTTTTACATAAATACCGATAATTTCATGTTCTGCCGAGTAAAATTTTCGTAATGAGTCAAGACGTCGTTGGTAGAAGCGGCGTTTAAACAGATGACAAGCACTGCTCTTCGTCTTCTTGCTGTAAAACCCTGCTTTGGGCGTTGTTTGACATTATTTAGTCACCTTAGTGCAAGAACTAGGTAACTTAATTTTTCCAAGTTTAAGTTATCATCAGATGTCTGGAGTACCTTTATGATTGTTCCTTTTGATGTATATACACTTGTAAATTTGTTAATTAGGAGTATTGATGCAACACAAATTTGCATTTCAACAAATAACTGTGTGTATGACAAAAGCAATTTCCAGTGTTATAATTGGATATCTCCAGCTACCTAGTTATCTAGTTGTAGCATTAAGACCACGATTTGTTTATTTCAGACGAAGTAAACTAGACTTACGCCAAAAGTGTTATTTTAACTTATTTTCAACTGCCTATCTGTTCATTTACAAAAGACGCACACCTGCTGCAGACTACTTACACTTTTCTAAGTTTTCATTTACTGTATACCTCGATGGTAGAAATCTACTTATTTTGGCTACGCGCAGATCATAGTGTATGTGCATAGAAATAACATAATTTCGACCTACTGTACTTTTTATGCAGTGATCCTGTGCTACTTTTCTGTACCTGTGAAACGCACTATTGTAGGCAGCACCATTTTAAGACTTGCATTATAGATTCTATCGAGTGCTATTTTCTGCGCTAAACAAATTACTCTGAGCTGACCTTAAGGGCGCTCACATGGTAAAAACACATAGTTTTGTATTTGTATGACGTAGTGTTCGTTTAATATATGTTACTCATGACTACATTTTCCCCTAAAAAACAAAAAAAAAAAAAAAAAAAAAATTAGCTTTCATAGTCTTACCTTAGCGGCATGTCAAAGTCAAAATTTGCAAGTTACGGGAACATGCAAATAATAAAAAACCAGCCTACTTACTAGAATAAAATAATTTACGTTAAAATTATTATTATGGGCCAAATGCTAAAATATTAAAAAACACACAACAAAGTCCCTTTGTATGTTTTAAAAATTGGCATAAATGACGACAATTTTCAATATTTTCATAATTAAAATAACCACAAAGGGATCTGATAGTGTGTTTTTAAATCTTTTATCATATAACACATCATATCTAATTCCAATGTAAATTATTTCATTCGAATAAGTCAGTTGGTATGTTCCTGTGACTTGTAAATTTTGACTTGGACATTCCATTATAGGAAGACTATGATAGGTAAAAAATTTTCACAAGTGAAAATTGTAGTCAGTCACAAGTAAAGTCTGTTAAACTAACAATATTTAGTACAAATATAAAATTGTATACTTTTGCCACGCGAGCACCCGTAAGGCGTCACCACGAAAATTTGTGAAGGTAAAGTAGTAGACTATAAGATGTACTAAAACTGTCTTCAGACACGCAATAAATTCTGTGACTCGAGTATTATGATGTCTACCTTTATACTCAGGTATTGAATTATGAGACGTATGTCAGTGTATGTATGAAAATATGATGGCTTTATGATGAAACGTTATTCTTTAAGAAAGTATAAAAAGGCACGAAGAAAAGAAGATACGTACTAGTTAATGTACACTTACTTTTGTAGATACTTTACAAGGATTGTTGACGTTTAAACTAGCGTTGAAACTACCAAATGTTTCTATTGTCATCTACAAAAAGAAAATTCAAGAAGAACTGAAAAGCTTATATACACTTTGACGTTTCTTTCAGTTGTTGAAGTCGGTGTGAAATGAAGGTAGAAAATATTTTTAATGTTTGCCATTCGCAAGTTGTCTCTCTTTACTCTTTTACAGCACCAGTACGGCAGATGCTTGTCTGTTCCAGAAATTCTTACTGTCTTGTTATAATTGAAGTATTTGTTGAAATCTTATTTATTGCATGATTATCGTATTAATTAATATCATATTCACTCAACCAATTGTTTTGCTTCATCCACATTGAATTCATGTCGATATTAACGTAGAACAATGTAGCAGCTTGCTTGCAGAAGTGAAGGGCTGACACATCGCTGCCGAGATACCGTGGCTTTGTATTCTGAACTTGGAGACTATTTTTATGGACAGTAAAATCTCTTTTCGGCATGTGACCACGACATTTATACGAGTGTGTTGAAGTACTGACATAAAAAGGCTTCCCGGATAAGAATATAAAATAAATATAAAACAAGTGCTATAAACATGTATATTTTTATGGTTTACGGCGAGATTATTTTTGGGACTGTGTAAAATATAACAGTGGTAAGGAGAGAGACATGGTTGTTGAGAACTGAACTTGACTGCTCAAATTTAGACGGCTCATTGCATCACGAGTTCGTCCCAGTTCACGCTAGCTTTTTTATTTGGACATTTTAAGTGCCGTCGAACAGCACAAGGCCTTAGTAGAGGAACACGGGGAAAGGGGGAAGGGGTCGGCCAGAGTCAGTTTAAGAAACCATCCCAGCATTCGCCTGGAGTGATTTCGAAAACCCTGGGAAACCGAAATCAGAATGCCCGAATGTGAAGCGAGCGTT
>PNEQ01028000.1:159210-160939 GCA_003012365.1 Medauroidea extradentata
ATGTTCGCTGCTGAAACTACCAACCATCACGCCATTACAGTTCACGCTGGAAACATAGCACGACGATGAAGTGGGGCGAGATATTTTCAAGTCGGAACTGGCACTGCAAGCAAATATAGAGCACTGTTCAGAATGTGTTTGATTTTTCTTTGCGTTTTCGTAGTTGGCTGTTTGTATATCTAGCATCTGCCAAATGTACAGGTCGCTAGCTTTACTACAGTTGGTTCGGGATAAAGTGAGGGCTTCTGAAAACCTAGTTACTTTTATCTTTGAGCCACTTTTCAATATAAACATAGCACCCTTAGTTGCAATCAAAATGTACATATTCTACTGTACTCAAAAGTTAACCTTTTAGGTCACAATAGATTATATTTTTCAATCATTGTTCTAGACATAATTGTATTACAAGTGCTCAGTTTATCGCGAAACACCTATACATACCTGGGGGTTATTGTTCACTGATATTGGTAGTTAATGCCATGATCTTTCATTTATTTCAAACAATTACAAATAACTTGAATATTTTTTAACCAAATGTTTTGAAAAAATTTGAGACTGTGTTCAGTCACACGATACACAATTTTGCCAGAGGGTTTTTTTTTTTTTAATAAATAAAGTACCGTTTGCTAGCAAAAAAAATTTTTGCTTCATTTTGGCTTATTTTGACAACAAAATATGTGCTATTTCAGGGGCTAATATCTAAAAATCTGTTTGGTGTATTGCAATACAAAACTTCAGATACAAACGATGATGTATAAGTGTTAAAATTGCCAGAATGAATTTTTGATATATATATATATATATATATATATATATATATATATATATATATATATATATATATTAATTTGCGTTAAAAATATATTTTCGAAACCACTACTAAACTAAAGAGCGAGGCCTTAAGGAGAGTAGCTTACTTATTAAGGAATTCGTATCTTATTTTAATATTAGTTATGCAGTGGGGTTAATGTAGTCTTGTGGGTGAACGTAATTTGCGCGTTCGAGGCCTAGAGGTGAGGAAGCGGTAAGGATGACACAGCACGCTCATAGTGCCTAACTCTAGCCTCTAGGCGCAAGTCTCTGAACTGCCGTGCAGTCTTCTCGCCGACAACTATTCCTGAGTAGATATAACTTTTAAGCTGAGAAGTTTTCGAATAATTCTGTAACGGCTAAGGCTTTGCACACCACTCAGCTGCCTGGGCAAGCGGCCACCTTAATTTTAATGGATTGTTACATGGCAGCACATCATCACTGCATTTGTGATGCGAGGAAAATGTTCTAATTGACCGTCTATTACACAAATTAAATAACGTCTTGGATTCCTAGTAAACAACGGCACGTTTTCGATCAAACCTTAAAGATTGCGACGCTTGTTGTGTAGCATAACTTCATTGAAAATAGGTAGTTTGCAATTGACGTCCTCGTGTTTCGATGCAGAATAGTTTAAACACCTTAATTAGATCCAATTGAAAGTGTTTTGGATAGCGAAGCTTTATTTGCACATTTTTTATTTAAAACTATAAAATAACAACTATCGTGAGTGTTTGCAAATACAATTTATATCTGTCTCTCCGTCGTCATTTTGACAACAATCCCTAAATTTCAATACATCCGTTACAATTTCCGTACACTGTATTTGTTGAGGCTGTTTGAGTGAAGACATGCTGTGGAGCACGACAAGGCAAACACCGGCTCCGGCTCAACCCCCCTTACCCCCGAGGCAAGGCAT
>PNEQ01028000.1:161039-210244 GCA_003012365.1 Medauroidea extradentata
AACAATGACCGTGAGGACACTGGTGGATGGGGGTTGGGACCAGCAGGCGGGCTGGTAGCAGGTTTGCTGGGCGGGACACGGCAGTCAGTCAGCATGAGGACTCGTGATCGGACGCTTGCAGTGAGATTGTTTGTTGGAGTGATGTATATATGCATGTAGTTCAAAATCAAAATAAACGCACGTCGGCGTAAACAGTATTTTAATAATTTTTTAAGGGTAGTAATGGGGTAACCAAACTATAAGTTACGGACATATAAGCAAGCATAGAAGGTGAGCAAATTGCATAGTTAAATCGCTTATGATAAACAAGCTCATAAGCTCTACTTTTGATCGTGTATCTTTAGTAAAGGTACAAAAATGTTAACGAACAGACCCACTGGACGTTTCGGAGATGTTATTTATTACACGTCGCACTTTGTAAACGACTTCCGTCTAACTATGGCCTAAGTTCCGCCGTCGGTATACCATGCCATGTTATTAGGCAGATGTTCAACTGAAGGTGCCACAGTAGCAAGATTACACCAAAGGAAAACAACAGAAACTTAGAGACCTGTCTGAGTGTGTGCTTTTCTACGTGATAGTTTGTTTTTTTCCGAATCTTGCATATTTTAATTAGGATTAAACCTTCTTATTAAAGTGACACACATTTTTCTTTAGATTATAAACTTAAATTTCAAGGACACGGTATTTTTCTTGTTCGTTTAATACCTCACCTTCAACAAACGGATGTCCCGAATAAAGGGATACCATACACGAGGGCAACGATAGGGAGAAATACGAAGTGTTGAGGGTAGCCAGTCACTTCACAACTTCTTGAACAAGTCATCTGCCTTTCGCATTCTGCTGGTGGACTATCGACAGTTGCATATGAAATCTGTAATTCAAGATTTTTTCTTTTGGGAATTTATGAAAGATTAATTCAGGTTATTAGGTGACTCTTGCAATTCGCAAATACAGGGTTTCCCACAGGTCCAGTCTCATAGGACAAGTCGCTTTCCGCATGTGCAAGGCTCATCGTGGCCATTAATTTAATTATTTTCTGTCGTAACGGCACTTGGAGTAGAACACACTGCCATCGTCGTACGTCAACACACTGTATCACCAATACAACGTTCCACATTTAACTCGCTCTTTAGTTTTGCAGTGGTTTCGAATATATATATATATATATATATATATATATATATATATATATATATGTATGTATCAACGTTTGTATCTGAATTTTTCTGTTGCAATACACCAAACTGATTTTTAGATTTTTGCCCCTGAAATATTACCTATTTTGTTGTCAAAATAAGCCAAAATGAAGCAAAATACAGGGTGAGACGAGAGGAAAGGGGCATGCTTTGAGGGGGGGGGCAGTACTGGTGATTCTGAACAAAATGTTTCTAATAAACATAGATATTCAGAGATATTCCACAAGCAAGAGTGATACGCACGGTACACGAGCAGGGTCTGTATCCATATCATCGGCAGAGTGTACAACATCTGCACGAAGGAGATGATGTCCACCGGCAAGAATTCTGTCAGTGGATCATTGCCAATGATCGATTAATTCCACGTATTCTGTTCACTGATGAGTCAACATTAACCCGCAAACGGAATCAACAACACACGCAACTCTCACGTATGGGCAGACGAAAATCTACACCCTACTGTAGAAAGGACTTTTCAACGACGTTTCGCAGTTAACGTGTGGTGCGGTATTATTGATGACCAACTCATCGGTCCAGTAGTTTTAGATAATCGTCTTAATGGAGTACGATATCTTGATTTTCTTCAAACGTGTTACCAGAATACTTGGAGGATGTCCCTTTGGTAACAAGAGCTCGTATGTACTTTCAGCAAGACGGAGCCCCTGCACATTATGTACGGCCACGGCCAGTGACACAGTACCTCTACGAAACGTATCCTGGGCGTTGGATCGGTCGCCATGGAGTCATTGCTTGGCCACCGAGGTCACCTGATCTTACCCCATTGGATTACTGTGTGTGGGGTTGGCTTAAAAGCGAAGTCTACACGCGCAGGGTGGACACAAGAGAGGAACTTCTCGCTCGTATTTACCATGTTTGTGCTCAAGTAAAGCAATGTACTAATGAGCTCAGATCAGCAACACAGCAGCTGTCTATCAGAGCAGCAAAATGCATTGAAGTTGGTGGTGGAGTGTTTGAACATGTTTTGTGAGGAAATGTACACAATTAAACAAAACATACGATAACAGTATCGTGATTTACCGCCACCTGCACATTTCCCGTTCCTTGTTGTTTTCATTCGGTTTCTCTGAAAGCGTTAAGAAATGGGCATATGTTTATAAGAAACATTTTGTTCAGAATCACCAGTACTTACACCCCTCAAAGTATGTACATTTACTCCCGACTCACCCTGTATTTTTTTTTCCTAGGAAACAGTACATTATTTTAAAAACCGCTCTGGCAAAATTGTGTATCGTACGACTGTACACAGTCTCAAATGTTTTTTCAAAGCATTTGGTAAAAAAATATTTGAGTTATTTGCAATTGTTTTAAATTTTTATATCCCTTATGAGACCAGACTTATGGGAAATCCTGTATATGCAATTAAGGTGTTTATATCTCATCCTATTACACCATTAGATTAGAGCCTCGTGATTGAAAACTACCTGTACAACCAAATAAATATTAGATTGTGCAAACCTACACAATCAAATAGAAATCTCATTTCCCGAAACTCACAACTCGACGGCACGAAGAGATTGTGATAGCTAGTAGAATCAGCGTCCTAAAGTCGTATGTTTTGGCCAATAAAATACAAACTAAAATGCATACGAAGTTCCTGCCTTGGAGATAACGAAATGAAGTTACGGCAGGATGTCTAGAGAAGCCGGCGGTGCTAGCAGGACACATGCCTGACATTTCAAGCCATCCTGAAAGTGAAATTTCTCTGTTTTTGGTAACAAGATTAGGTTCGAAAAGGCAAACGTCTACGGCAATTTGAAGATTATATGGTAGAATAGGCTCCAACAATGCACTCATAAAGCAATGTAGAAAACGTAACGTAATAGAGTGGAAGAATGTAATATCGAATGAATTAAAAGAAAGCACAATAAGACAACCCGAAGGAAACCCTAGTATTACGGCATAACCTCACAACTATTCCCACAAGACGACGCCCTCAGAAAATTACCGGCCTCCCTATTAATAGGCCAAGTGTTAGTTTTTGGCGTTTTTTTAGTGCGAATTATAATTTTTGTTATAGGGCCTATTAGTTATAATTTTCATTTCGTAGACCATCGTGATTAATTTTTCGTTTCCTAATCAAACCATTATTTCGATTGAACTTGCTAAAAATGTAATATTTTAACACTGAAACGTTGAATAAATGCATTCGTATTTTGTCACCCATTTTTAAATTACGCATTACCTGATGAGTGATGACTCTGAAACGGCCAGCATCTTTTTATGATTTTTAAATAATAATTGTCGAATTACGTAGTAGTTGTAGGTTGGATATTATGTACTTATGAAATTATCGCAAAGTAATGTATTTGATCTAAGAGCTATAATATCACACTTTGAAAGCTGTATCTAAACAACCAAATTTAGTGGAAAACCAGTAATCCCAACATTGCTCGTGATGCTTCACCTATAGGGCGCTGGCTACCTGAGAGCCACGGCGTGAGCAAAGGTAGGGATGTACATGTTAAATTATATTCAGCGGTGCTCAGGCATTTCTCATTAGACCACGTTCAGGCGGAAACCATCTTCTGCACCGAGAAAAGGAGAATATCGCTAGAGAAATAAAAATCTAGAAAAAAAAAAACGTGAAATGAAATTTTCGACTGTAATTTGATCATGAAAGTGATTGTTTGTTCAAGGTACTGAAAAAATACCCAAAAATATTCTACAGTAGTCTGGGCATCGTCGAGACGAACAAAAATTCTGTAGCTGTCTGGGCATCGTTGTGATGAACAAATATCCTATAGCAGTCTGGGGCATCGTCGAGGTGAACAAATATCCTGTAGCTGTCAGGGCATCGTCGTGATGAACAAAAATCCTATAGCAGTCTGGGCATCGTCGAGAGCAACAAAAATCCTATAGCAGTCTGGGTAACATCAGAGGAACAAAATGGTGGCATATATGTAGAGTGAGCCACGTCGAATATATTTAACACGTATATCCATATTTTTACTCGCGCCAGGACTCCGAGGTAGGCAGCGTCAATAACTGCGCCAAAAGGAAGACGATTTATTGTTAATATCGAGCCGAGGACCCAGCAACGGAAGGCTAGTGGTTAAAACGCGGCTGACAAAACACAAAGCGGGAACTTCCTACAGTGCTTCACCCTACTGCGATCAGCAGGCGTCCGGCTGAACGCCGGCGTCCACGCCACGCGAGTTGATGGTCGGAGAAGGGGGAGGCTGGAGTAGCGTGCGACCTCAATGCTCGTGGGCGGCGCCGCGCCGAACCACATGTCGACCGCTCGTGTAAACTACGTCGACGAGATCAGACGGTCCAGGGAGGCTGCTGTCTGCGGCCGCACGCACTTCGCGCCCCTCCCTCCCCCCCAACCGATCCTCTAACGTGCTCGTGTGGCGTCCGCCCAAAACTGCCGCGAGGGAGATCAGAGACCCTTCCCCACCCCCTCTTGCACCCCACGTGGCTGTCACTCAGCTTCGGACCCCACGTCAAAACCACAATCCCCCCCCCCCTTCCTTTCTCTTCCCAAACTTCTGTTGGCGTTTTCATCCAGCACCGCAAATCATAGAAACAGACGAATATTCTAAAATAAAATCTTGCCCCTCCAAACTCACGAAACCTCGAGGTTATCAACGGATGCCCTGTCTCTCTATTGACAAAGGGGTTGTGTTCTCTCGGAATAGCACACCGTTTACACGGGTGTTCCCAGACGATAATATTTCTACGTTTTAGGTGCAAATAAATTCTGATCTCCAGCCAAAAATTTTCTTCGTGACACGTCACCGCACATAAAAAAAAAAAAATTCAAACACAATGATTTCAGCTCACTGATTGTTTACAGTCAGAATTTCAACAATACACTTGCAAGGCAAAAGACAAAGGCTGTTTAAAATAATTTTGGGCGTTCATTATAATGGTTATTTTATTAGGGCTCTGCGTGTATCTGATGTGTGCTAGGCACATTTCCCTATGTGCATTGATGTGGTATAGGTGGTTCACTTTAAACTGAGCACCTCCCAACATTTACAATAAACAAAAAAAAAAAAAAAATGTTTTATTGGTTTTATGCAAGTAAAGTTTTGAGAGTTGTGAAATGTTTACGGTAGTTTTTAGTTACACTGAAGTTTTCGTTTTTAAAATAGTAAAGAGGGCGGCATAATGGCTCGAAGAAATTATAAGCAGTGCTCAGTTTAACCTGAACAGCCTGTATGTAAACGCACTGTCTTTATGCTAGTGACTTAATTCTGCACAGTTATAAACACGTCGCCTTATTGTTGTCGATGATGAATATTATATATACAGTCAAACCCCATTAATACAAACCTGAAGGGGCCTAAATTCTTGCAATTTGTAATAACGAGGTTTGTATTAACAGGTGTTTTCAAAAACTCAAAAAGTTCTGTAAATATATTTTCAGGATGTTTAGTTCCAAAATACAAACTTGCATACCACTAAAATGGCTTCTTTTAACCACTGAACATGACATTATTTTGCTTTATGTATAAGGGAACTTTTTATTGAGCATTAAAGTCAATACTTAAACTCTCATCTCATTCCAGGGGGAAAGAAAGTCACTTTGTATTAATGAGAACTTTGTATTAACATGGTTTGTATCAACAAGGTTCCACTATATATATATATATATATATATATATATATATATATATATATATATATATATATCAAAGACTTGCATAGCTTTTCCTCGGCGAGTGTTACAACTTTGACAGCAAATGTATTCAGTTTTCATATCGGTAAATTGATACAAAATTGTGAATATTCCCATGGCTATTTTGCAATAACCTAAGTGTACAAAATAAATGTTTAATTTATTAATGTATTGCGTTATTAAAATCTAAGTCCAGTATATTTGTATCAACTTTAAGCCAAATTAATTTTGATCTTGATACGATTTGTAACTGGTCCGCGGTAAACGAATAAACCCCAAAAATCTCAAGGTATAACAATTGATTCTCCCTCTTAAAAGCTTAAAAAATTTATTTTTTAAACGTAGTAAATTGCTACTTGCTCAGACACTTATACTCCCATTGATTGATTATTGCTATGTTGTGTATAATGACCTTGATGATCATCGTAACATGCATTTACAAAGATTGCAGAACATGTGTGTCCAATTTTAATCTAAAATCCAGACATCATCTCAATGAATGGTACGATAAATTGCGATGGTTACGTTTGCGAGACAGAAGAAAATGTCACTGTTTGTTACTTTTAAATAAAGTGCTGCAAGACTACTATCCTTGTTACCTACGTAATCGATTTAATTTCCTTTCTCTCTCACACAAAGATAAGCACTCGTTCTAAATCTGACAACAAATTGTTAATACAGTACCACAAACCCAATTATTTTTCTAACTCTTGGCTGCCAGACTCTGGAATGAGTTGAGTCAGAACATTCGTGGCGAGGACTGTAATTTAGTAAATAAAAGTATCAATGTCTCCATCAAGCAATTCAAGAAGAAACTGTAGCGGTGCTTGCTACCGCACGACCACGATCTCTATAAAGTTTATATCTTGGTTGAATGCTTGTATGAATGTACGTATTGTCATAAAACATTTTTAAGGGCCTCGCCTACCACGCGCTTAAAATGCGTTGCAGTGTGTTCGTACATATGTTTTTTTTTAAGAAACTACTCCATATATGAAATATGTATATCTAATTGCGGTGGGTTTACTTTACATAGTTCAGTTACAGAATACTACACGGTTCTACTACACAATTTAGATAGGAGGGGAGCGGTTGTTTAGTAACAAACACTAAAACGTTTGGCACAGGAATCCGTGTGTCGCATTTAAATTTTCCCCCTTCCCCGCTCTTAAGCAAAGAGCATATAATAAGAGATTCCTAACTCTAACTCCATGTTAAACAAAGAGAAACAAAGAGAACATTATTTTCGCCGAAGATACCCGAAGTCAATTCTTCTTCTTCGCCCACCCTTACACTTCATGAATAATGGAGAGAGACATTTCAGAATTTCCATATGTACAGTATATAATATCATTGTTACCTTCAACTTTTCAATGTACTAAATAAAACTAATAATATTTTTAATGACGTTCGTTATAATTAATTTCATATCATTGACATTTTACTGTAACAATTTATCTTTCTTTGATATATTTTCCGACGGAAAGAGGGGATATTCGAAAATCTTCGGTTACTGATTCGTTTCCCCAGTTCCAGTTACAAGGGGCTGCTTTCAAGGCGTTATTCAGCACGAGATGCGTTATTTGTCACACGACGAGTCACATAACGAATTAACATACAAAGAGAGAGAAGTGGTGGGAAACTACAACATGAAAGAGCTAGCACTAGAAAATGGAGAAGGAATCTTCCAGAGACATATTTAGGAACCTATAAGAGAGTCATGTGAAGTGATTTCCGTAATATTTTGAGAGCTGAAATCAAAACGGCTGAACCAAGAATATTTTCTATATGAATGCGTGTCGAGTGTTTCACCACTGCACCGCCTTTATCGGTTTTCTTTTAAACACTTCGTCTTCTAATGATATTATCCTTGTTGTCAGGACTGTGTGGAAGTCGCATTGTAACGAAATGCACCAGCGTACGCTTGGGAGGACTTAATTGAAACCACGTATGAAGTTCCACCGTCAACGCCTTCCACTGAACTTTAAGAGCCTTATACAGCAGGTGCTAGATGCCGCTTCTGAGGTACGGAAACAGGGGAGCGATTAAGGTCTAGACTGGATCGTGCGTCAACGACCTTGTCGCCTTTACGCACAAGGCACGGAAACGGCGTGCAGTATTTCGGTCGTTGGCATTTCCCTATGGGACTTTAAGCCGTAACCCTATATTTTTATTTATAGAAAGTGCATAGTAAAATCCAACGCATGCTTCTCTATTTTTGTTTTACGATTCCGGTTGGTGTATTTAACGTGAAATCAGTCTGAAAAAGTTGTTATTGGCCATCCCCGAAACCATGTTTCTAAGCATGATATATAAAATACAAAAATAGGGAGGAATACTTTTAAATGTGTTTTCTTTTCGTAGATAAGTATATCGAACGCACCTTTAGTAATATCCCAACTTTCTCCTAATACGCGGCAACAATGTTCATGAGCTAGCTGTACGGGGCTCTTAAACCCGCGACCTATGTCCTATGTCTGACACCGTATGATCTCACTCATTTGTCCACAGGCAAAATTACAGATAACAATGTGACTGGGGTGAGAAATAAATATGACTGTTTCGTACTTCCAGATGATTTGGGGCTTAGTGGATGGCAAAATTATTTACATAACAAAACTTAATACTGATTGACAGACGACGCACAGCTCAAACCAGTGGTTCTAGAAGCATAAAATTTACACAGGAGTTCCTTATGTAATGTTGGAGAGTAATAAGGATGATTATTGAAAATTAACCCTCTAAGTTGGTTAAAAAGGGGATGAAGTCTGTATGGGAATTCCTCGTTGCTTAAGTTAGAAATATTGAAATTGGTGTTTAGGCTTCCTATTAAAGTCGGTTGTATCAGCGGTTTTTAAAATGCAAAGTGGGTAAAATAAGGGAAGGGAAATATACGGATCGAACTGAAAATAAAAGTACGAAATACGGATAGAAACTGACATGGAAAAAAGAGATTCGGAGATATTTATGTCAAGACACGTGTATGCAATTAAGAATTAAAGTATTCTTTTTTTTAAATATATATATATATATCAAATAAGGATCAAATACTTATCAGTAATATCACGTCTTTAATTAGAGAGAATTCACATTCCATGGTTTTGAAAATAAGGGTAAAAAGAGGACATATGCAGAGCAGGTTACCCCAAAACTCTTAACATTTGAGAAAAGTCGTTTAGTTCCTGAGATGTCGATGGGAAATCATATCGAGCACACTGCTAGTTAAGATATAACATTATTGAATAAGGACAGCAAGAAGAACAACTTCAGTGGATGATGACAACAGAGATGTTGGTGTGAGGGAATGCCTACGTCTGTAATTCCTGGTGCTCTTCAAATGTTAATGTTTTTATAACTGTTCGTCTTTCTCAAGAAGGTCTTGGAATATGTGTATACACTCGGCGCACATCACGAACTGTCACCAACCAGTACAAAAAAGAAACACTGTGGGTAGGCCAGTCTTGTAGCAAGTAACTTGTACAGGCGAGACATCCTTCTTGGGCAAGACGAGGGTTGGAGCAGCAGTCAGCTCTCAGCACTCACCGTCGACAAACCTTCCCCCTCTAACCCCTGGGAGCGCCGTCACCAACAGCCCCACACTCCCGTCGAGGGAAAGGTTTGCTAGGAGCGGCTGCGACGGCGACGAGGGGACGCCTGGACCGCATTGTGGTGGCGACACGTTTATTTTGACAGGCGATCTCTTTTTCCTCGAGATGGCAGGAAGTTAGTTTCCTCCCCACCTCCTCGAGGCTCCACTCCAGTTACATCCCTCTCTCAGGAATTTCTTCTGCCTGCTTCGTCTTGCCACCAGACGCCAGCTCAGAGAAGTATCGCATATCTTATTTTCTCTACCCTCTTAGGCATTAGTATTTTTTTTTTGTGGAGTCAGCTACAATATCAGCTGGATCCCCACATACGTCCGCAATCAGTGGCGTACATCGTATCATTGTACGAAAAAAAAAAAAAACAGAAACGCATTTGTTTGCATAGCTGTAACCCAAAAGCCGTTATAAAAATAAACAAGTATTGTTTTAGACAAAGGTTTTTGTTTAAAAAAAAGGTTCGCAGAAACAAATTTATGAGATGATATTCTAGAGTGTTTACTGATTGTGAAAAGACTCATTTTCAATATATTTCTAGATATTAAAAAAAATAGCTGCTATACAAAAGTGTGCTGACCGGAGACGAAAAAACAGTAGTGGTATATTTGCAGTTTCAAACAGGTACTTAGCACAGCTTAATTTAATATAAAACGTATTTCCTTATCCGTAACGCACATTTTACATGTTTCAATAACTTTGTAGCAACGGTAATGAGAAAATTCCGTAGTATATATTTCTGAAAAGTTAAATAATTGAACAGTGCTCAGAGTGGTAGTGTTTTAAATCACCTTGAGAACAATACGGTGCGACCACGCATGTAGGACGGTTCGCCTATAGTACTAGGCGCACGACACTTAAAATACGCTGTGAGCTGTCTGCCATAGGTGACTTTTAAATACCATCATGTCTAAAATTATAATTAAAAAATAATTTCCATTTTCAAGTTAGACGTTAACTTTTTAAGTATAGTGCAATCTGTATACTTATTTTCTTACTTAGAGAGATTTGTTTACGTTTAAAACAGTGGCAGGAAAGTATAAATTATCTGAAAGTAAAGAAGTAACTAGGGCTTGAAAGTGCTAACTTTATACCGAACCACCCAGAGGCAAACCGCCCTACACGCACGGACGTGCAGCGTTTATCTCATTTGTCTTTGTGAGCTACAGCTTAAGACACAATATAATTACAAAAAAAAAAAAATACCCTTTCGGATGTAAGTGCGCAGGGACTTTGTGTTATAATATGGCCAAAGAAACTGTCCCGGGAGTGAGGGCAGCATAGAATTTCTAAACTTCCAGTACATGTTGATGTATAAAAGCAATCAACAGAACGTCCAGATACACTGCATACAGGTTACCAGTTACTGACCGGTTGAATGGATCCACAATGTTCTTAATAATCGGACGACATACAGTTCCAGGCTATCCAGTTAAGGCTCCGCTGCAATTGATTTAGCGCAGAAAACAGCACACGCACATACACAGAACACTCGCACAGCACAGAGCTGCAAACTACAACGCACAGAAACAGCGAATGGTGTTGTTAAAACGTCAACAAGCTACACTGGTAAATAATACACATGTGTGTTGGTATCACTGATTCGGAATGATTTTATTGTTACCGCCTTTCGTAAATAACTTCTTTTTTAAATTTTACAATACAAATTCGAGTGAACTTATTTTTTTTAATTGTTGTAACTGTTATAAACCTTGAAAACAATTTAATTCCGAACAAACCAATTTACTAACTTTGGCGCGAATTTTTACAAAGGTTAGTCAAATTAGTTTCTATTTTCACCCGTGTTTATTTTCTTTTGAATCCAGTGGTATCCATGTTCTGATTAGCTGCACACGGCGCACAAGCACAGAAAATTTTTACTTTTTACCAAACTTTCTGTGCACCGATACTGTGCTGTTTTTCTGTGCGCGCATTGTAGCGTGTGGCATTTGGGAACTGTACTTTGGAATTCCTGTGCGTGTGCTATATTCTGTGCTAAATCAATTGTAGCGTAGCCTTTACATGACTGACACGTACGCCAAGCCTACACTGTATACTTTTTGCATAGATTACCGTGGTTATCACACTGATATTCAGTTTTGTAAATTGAATGTTGTTAAATATTTTCATAGTGTAATGAGTCTAATTCGAAACGTTCTGTATACATGGTGATTAATGAAACAACACAGCCATTCGCGATAGAGTAATCAAAAGTTTGAGAATTGCAGAAGTTTAAAATCTGTCAAAGTTTTCTTACATCTTACGTAATAAATATAAGACAGTCGGTGATATGGCTTTACTTGATTAGTAAATCCAGACAAATTACAATTATTAGCCAATAAACAGAAAAACCTAAAAAATATATACATCACTATATGATTCCCCTTTCAGAAAACACACAAATAGTAATTTTCTTATTTCAAACGCTCGTTGAGAAAATATTTCTATAACTTATTAGCTCTACTTCAAAATTAATTTTGTTAATGTCCAAGACGTTTTTGTTGATCACTAATCTTCACTTGCAAGTCTAAAAATCGTAGCAGAAACAAGCATAGTTATATTGATTATGTGCTTGTAAATTATTGGATGTAAGATGAAAATGTAAAATCATCCCAAAATATTTCTGACACCGACTCTATACCACCTGGTCACCGGTTGCCATGGACATAATAAACAATTAGCACCTCCGTTATATGCTTAGTTTAAAGCTGTTCAAGTATGAAAAAGTAATAATTTTTTACGTATTAATATAAATCTATTTTATTACATCTTTTCAATATGGAATACCTAAAAATATGTATGTACAAATCGTGATGGACTACGTCGTTGGTAGGCAAACTGTCATGAGATCTTCCGTTTCTCTAGCCTCTTCATTTACATGCTGCTCCATATGCACCTCGTTCACCTTCATCGACTTTCAAAACCTTGCTGTTAAGACTAGAACCACAGAACTCCTCCCTCCAAACCGGAGTCTTGGTCAACACCTATGTGCATTATGCCATTTATGCCACTCCTGTGGCATGAAAGAGCTTTGTCTCCCGGTTAAGCCATTATATACTCAATTTTACATTGTTTTCCAAAATCTCTATAGGAGAACGATGGGAAGGCCATGGCCGAATCCTTAACCGTTACCTATCCATCCGAGCCAGTGGTTGCATCGCTAGTCACCTCGCTGTCGACGAGACGTACAGCCCACTACCTATATCTGTAAATTTACTTTGATATTGCACCGGAATTCTTTGGGGTTATCATGTTTAGCTGTCTCTTTCATCAAGAGTTCTCCTTACAGAACATCTCTCTTCTTGGATCTCTGCGTTTCTGATTGAAATACAAGCTTTTTACTGAAACGTATGTCTTAAAAGCCAACTGCTTTGCAGTGGACTGACAGCAGTAGAATACAAGAGTGCACAAAAACATGTCTTCCTGTTTGATTAACACCTCACTACCGTGGATACTTAAGGCAGACCCGGACATTTAGCGGGTTCCAGCGACCAGCCGGCTGGACTCCACAGTCCTGTGAACACTCTGTCCTTTGCTACTTGTGATTGGCTGCTGCTCCAGTGAGTGGCCAATTGTGCATCTGACACGGCAGCACGGGAGTCTGTGAGTTTTGTCATGCAAGTTAACTGTTGGTCATGAGTAGAGACATGCAAAGTTCGCGTTATTTTCTGACGGCTGACTAGACCCCAAGTGACTATAGGCTCGTTCGACGTCTCCCGCTGGCCGACATTATCGTGACTTGCCGCGGAGGATGATTACACGGTAGAGAGGCCAGTCTCTGTAAAGACATAAAACACGTAAATAACAACACATAAACGCCCGTGACCAATTGAATTGCAGATTATGCTCTGTTATGTATAGGAAAGTGAAGTTTAGTCAGTTACCAAATGATAACGCGAATTTTTCATGTGTCTAGTCATGAACCATCAAGGGTAGAGTTTCGTTTTAGTAACAGTGACCCAATCGCGAAAGCAAATACCGTGTACAGGAGTTTGAAATCTCAAGAAAATTAACAAAATTTTCAGGTCTAAAAGGTATGTTATTTTACAATGTTAAGCTTGGATGTTTTTACTTCTGAACGAGTTCTATTTTCTGGACGTGTGTCCTATCAGCGTCACTTCCAGACGTAAACGTACAATATTTTATCCCCTCGTGGCTGTCAAGGGAGCTCGCCGGGAGGCACAAACATTATGAGAAGGGGTGTCGTGGAGAAATGGGGATGGGGTGGACCTGACGCAGAGCCAACAACACAAGGGGATGCTGCACCCCTCTTGCCTTCCTCTGCCCGTCGCGCAGGAAGCATCGCGTGCCACCACTGTGAGGCGACATCTGCCGCGACATGCGCTGCTCAGAGGCGAGTGACGAGTCTCTACTAGTAGAGGGTGGCCGGCAAGAGCCGTAGTTCGCCCTCGAAGCTGCTCCCTAAGAGTTGATAGAGTGGTCATGCTCTCGTGTTTCTACTGTTTTGCGACAATTATTTTTTTTAAGCTTAAACTAGAGCAGAAATCAAAAATATGTTTGGCAGATTTATTTAAAACTGTTTTTGCCGTAACAGCTAATTTTATCAAAACAACAAATTATATGGTTTCTACTAAATATCAATTCACGAGAATTTCGTTAAATACATAATTACCTTAAATCATAGCATTTACAGCCTTAAAAAAGTAATCTAACATGGAGAAGAATCAAGGAACGAATTACCAATAGCACGACTCCAATAACAGAAACAAAGTAATTTTTCCTCAATACATGCAAGCATGTTAATGCCTAATGCTCATGTGGTAGGCCTATACAGTCGTGACGTGTCCCTTGAAACGGGATCACGCTTCACCACTGCTGGTATATCATGTCTGTTGATGGCCGGGAATTTTGGCGGCACTAAACAATCTTATTTCCTTCTCATCCACCACAGAGAGTCTGATGGAGCTCCGTGGCCTGTATTTGTGCCTGAAGACGGGAACAATGTCAATTCCCAAAAAGTAGCATCTGTCGTAATAAGTAAGTCTGCTACTTCGGTGTGTCGTCTGTGTTTACATCCATTCAAGCAGGGGCGTGTCCAGAGAAGGGGGCAAAAGGGGCATTTGCCCCGGGCAACTTGTTCTAGGGGGCGTCATTTTTTGGATTAAAAATATATTTTAAAAAATTACAATTTTAAATTAATGGGATTTTTTAAAGCTTCCATTATACCACATTGGTAGCTGTGAAATAAATATTGTAAGTATAAAGTTCATGTAAATACAACGACCTTGATATTCAGAATTGCCAAGGTCAGAGATATGACAATGCAGCTAACATGTCAGAAAAGTATGAGGTCCTCCTACCACTGCATATAAAAAAGAATAGGGGTCTCAGGTTTAAATTATGCTACCCCGAGCCTCATTCTCATATAAAGTGACCCTGCATTCAAGCTTCTGTTCGTCTACGTTGTCGTCGTCCAGTTTTGTGACCAATTTTCGCACAACTGAATGTTTTGTATATTTCTCTTTTTTCACTCTTTGTTTCGGATCATATTTCTTGATACACCGACTATTTTCCTTTCCCGGGTTGTGTGTACTGTGTATGTTTGCCGACAAACGTTTATACTGGTATTTATTTTTCGTTCTGTTGCGGATTTTCTGTAACTCATCTACACATTCGACCGCAACGGGGTACGCCTCATACGTAAAACATACCCAATTGCAAGACTCGTTCAAATATCACTTGAAATCGTACCTCACGACGACGATCAGTCGAGTACGTCGCACAAGACAGCTAGCGCCGGAGGCACCCTCAATCTCGCTCAGCTCACGGAAGGAAATACTCGCAGCTTCCGGGGAGAAGGATGCTTCCGAGAGAGAAAGGGTGGGAGCGACAGGCCTATAAAACACGCCGGCGTCCCGGGCGCGCGGCAGTTAAAAACCCCAGCGGCGGCGTAGTCTAATGATTTAGTGGCTCGCTGCTTCATTTACATGCCCCGGGCCGTGCCGTACACAGTTTACGCCAACCTCCTAGCCCGGATTTCGCGTCGGGCACTCTTCCTTCTATCCCCCCGTAACAACCCTCCCCGTCACGACATCACAAACACGCCGAGCAGATCTGTGTGGCCACACTTCCAGCCACCGGCAACATCAGGAAAACGATTAAATATCGCTTTTGATGGGCGCAACGCAAAGTTTGCTCTTTCGTTGCGTCTGATAACGCTGTAGTGGAAGTAACTATGCGAACACAGAAGTGAAAGATGTCATTCGATGGGTACAAAATGGTTGTAAATATGCGCCCGTCAAATACTTCCGCTCAAGTCAGTTAGCTATGTTCGCACGTGCGCGGCTAAAATAACGTCGGGGTATGTTCAGATCCAACAGAGACTAGACGTGCAAGTGAAGACCCCGTATTACTTGCTCTGCACCTTCGTTGCAATGCCTTGGCGCAAATAGCAGGTAGTGATATTTAATCAAGACCCAGTTCTGCCGACATCGCTCGACATATTGGAATATTCCATTTTTCGTTGTTTTCTTAAAGGAAAATATACAACTTGTTACTGTAACGGAAATTATATTTACCTTGTGCTAAAGTTCAGGCATGACAGTTAAGCTGTTTAACTAGACCGCAGTTAGACCAAAAAATTATGAGACAGTTTGCGACCTAATTATATATTAATAGGTACATGAACTTTTCGCGAAAATAATTTTGCCCCAGTTAATTTCAGTGTCTTACGTGCACATCTGCAGCTTTGCTTCATGGTTATTGGTAACGTGTCTTTGTGAAGTGACGTCTCTCACGTGACTGTGCCAAGGTTACAGCAACACCACACGTCTGTGATTTGCAGGTAGAACCCTAAGACACGTGAGAGTTAAAACATCCAATCACTGAGCATGAAGCAGAACTGCACATGTACACGTAAGCCTCTGAAACAAACTGAGGCAAAGTTTATTTCAATTGAATTGTCAACAAAGTACACTACACTAGTATAACAGTAGAGTAATTACACATACATTCATTACGAATTTCTCTCAGCAGTATAATTGTATTGCATTATTTTCTAATAAAAAAAGTAAAACTAATATTTTCAGCATATATATCAAGGAAACCAACATTTATGACAATCTACTAAAAATCTACCTACTGACATGAAATGTTCTGGTGTAAAATGGCCTTTTAAAAGTGGGAGAATACTTTTTTTATATTAATTTGCTTGATAATGTATAAGCGTCATTTGAACTTCAACTTGGAATTAGAAATAAATAAATCAATTAATACGCAAAAATACTCTTCTCATACCTTTAGAAGATAGTATCCTTAAATAATTTGAAAATTGTGAAAAATAAATAAATTAAAAATAAAAGAAAGCAGTGCACCTCAGTCACACAAAGTTAAACAAATTAATTTTGGTGCAGAGAATACATTTCCCACTATTCTATTGTGTGTGCTTTATTTCAACGAAATATTCAATCCATGGTATGATATTTTGGTGAAAGCAAATACAGATATGATTAACGCCTATTAAGATTACATTATAAAGAATCACTTCTGGTAGTTAAACGGATGACCGACTTTTACTCTGGAGAACGCTTCTTGTTTTATGTATGTATGGTTTTATGCGAGAGTACAGAAACCTCTAACACAGAGGCGAAGTAGCCTACGATCTTTACTGAAGATGATAACAGCCATGCTGTGTCCGTAACGTCTTGGCGAACTTCGTGGTTGCGCGGGAAGGCGATTTCAGGTTTGAATACAAACAAGAAGGCATTGTATGCTTCTTAATTAAACTACCACGAAGAGTAAAGGTAAACAGTACATAAACCAATCCCTAATTTCTTGTTTTCCTTTATACGGCCATCAATTAGATGCACCAGTACGATTCTTACCTCCAGTAGAAGTTCTCAGTTCCACGTCACGAGTGAAAGCGACCACTTTATATGGGCTGTAAGCAAGCAACCTAGTAACGGCTTGCCCACGAGGTGGAATTAAACCTCCCAGCATTTACTGGAGGATATCGTGCCTGAATACAGCCGTGTTATGATCGAAATGGAGACAACGCGAAAATCAGAAAACGCTTGCCGTGTATTAAGGCCGAGATCCAGCATTTCTATTTTTAGATATCGAAAAACTGTAGTACAGTTTTGTTAAATATTGTTTTTACCAAGTACAGTAGTCTAATTTTTTCTATACAAAAACTGCATACATTCGGATAGATATTTAATTAATGGGCATTACTTAATTGCATAATTTGCAGTGAGTATTTTGTCCTGAAAAATTAGTTACATAGTGTAGGTCTACGCTGTTTTTAACAAAACTGTGCAACAATTTTTCCATGTCTGCTCCATTTAGGATTTTTAAAAAATGTTCTAGTAAAAGCAGAATGAATGACAAATCATGGCCTTGAAGACGTCAAAGGTCCAAGCCTAGCTGTACATTAAATATTTATTTCATCTCGGTCGCCTTCCTGAACCGAACCCATGGCACAACCTCGCTGCCATGCCATTGTCCGGCGATCGCGCTGCACATGGCGACCGTAATGCAATTTTAAAAACGAGTTCTGCCTCCTCGGGGCGCAGGAGGGTTTTGAGAGGGGGGAGGGGGGACAAGGGGCCGGGCGCACCAGCGTGCGCACAACATACTGGACACGACTGTACCCCAGACTATGAATCAAAACGTTAAAGTCTGCTATTAACGTGATAGGTTGTCCTCTGAACAAACAAGAAACTGGTCTTAATAAAGATCTCGTCTCGGAGATACACATCATTAACATGAGATTGATCGACATGGTGGTCTTGCCCCCTGAAGACAAGCTTCGCTGCACGCAAGCATGTGCGCGAGCGTGGCAGGGGCAGTCCCTGCCAAAGAAAAATAACGTGCTCCGTTGATCGGGTACAGTCGGAGCGAGCCATTGTCGACCAGGTTCCGGATCAACGCCTGGGTCAAACCACTGTGGCTGACATCGCTGTGTGTGCCAGATCCTTCATAAGGTTGACTGTCGCCTCTGGTACAGTGTTGTTTTAACATTGGAGTAGTTAGTTCGTGGCGGAACCGCTATGTAAACGACATCATCACTGTCCTGGTGGTGCTTTCAGTCATAAAGGAGACAACTCAATAGTATTTGACGATAGGCTATTGACCACACCTTTAATTCTAAGACCGCATTTAAGACATCAGGTTATTTTTAAGTGTCTGCTTGTTTGACCTTTCTTGGAAGATTATACTGGACAAGATGGAACAGTGGTAAGTTAAAACATTCGTCTAGCATTCGCAAGGTCCCGGGTTTATTTCCCGGTCCGACCATCTTGATTTCTGCGTTCCATGGTTTTCTGGAATCACTCCAGGCGAATGCTGGGATGGTTCTTTAGTATAGATCCTGACGGATTCCCTTTCCTTCGTGTACATCTTTCAAGGCTGTAAAATTGTTCAAGAGCATGGGAAATTGTTAATAAATAAAATACCTGCTACCGATTACGGAGTTACGTAAGATACTACAGCTGCAGCACTGCTGATATACCGCGAAAGAAATTCTTCCATTTGTTGTCAGGTAAATAATATTTTCCATAAACTACCCAAGTGACTTCAACGCAATCACTTCTATTCAGAAAAGAAACGAGCAGCCAAGTAACACGAGAGTACAAATTTAATCGCTTTGAAGTCACGGACCCCAGTCTGGACCCAAGAAACTTAATCAATTGGGAACTTTTTTTTTTACCTGTGTTGCTTCACGTGTAATTTTGTCACTGTTTTCTTCTCGCTAAGGCTTGTGTTGGGTCATGTGTTTGTCGTCTGCAAGAATACACGCACAGCAAACAAAATTAGAATATAAACGACGCGACCACAGAAAGATTTGTCACATGAGATTTGTTTCGGAGTTTAGCTACAAATGATAACGTGCCTTCCGAGAAAAATTTTTGTAAAGACTCTGTTAACAATTACAATTATTGCTACCAAAAATGCCGCAATTAAGAAAAACATTTTTTGTTATAAAAATAAGAGTCCAGGCAAAATGGTTTTTGAATTAGCAAAATAGTGTTGTACTCGAATTGATTTACAGCGAATGATAAACCAAGAAATAATAATAAATTTAAAATTACAAAACCTGCACGCATTTAAATGTAATCATGGTGATGATAATTTTAAAAACATACGGAGAATATGACATTTACTTGTAAAAGTACTAGCAGGCCATTGACATGCTGTGGGAAAATATTAGAGTTCTTCTTATCGCTTGTCAGACAATATAAACAAGTGCATAGAGTTATGAGTACTAGGCTTCAATCCGAGCAACAAAACGAATATCTTTCACAAAAAAATGTGCTCTTCTGGCAACCAAATAAGACATTGTATGTAATACGACAACATATAGCCCTTGTTAAATAATCATGACGTTACTTCACAAGATCGACGGCCAACCCTTCCAGGAATAACCAGTAGATGTTTAAATACGTAAACGTATGGTATACCAATAGGGATAAAGTTGACAGTACTTTCACCTCTAGTTAGTCACAACGAAAGTTCTACCGAATTGTTACCTTTTAGCTGGGTCTGTCCACTTGTTATCGCACGGGTTGTGTGACATTTCAGGGAATATCTGAGCCATACGTTTGATGGATAGTCCTCAGGACATGAGTTTACGAGAGTCCTTCACATAGTGACCAATCATCATCAATCACCATCAGTTTGCTTATCGATTTTCCTGAATCCCGTGAGACAAACCATGCTTTATCAGATGATGGTCGAACATGGGATTTATGTTTACACCGGCGTAGCATACTCTTCTACGTTTATATTAAATGCCTTCACTGATTTATTTTGTTTCAAACCTATTCCATTTTCCGAAACAATATAACTGTGCCTCACTTGAAGGCTATCAGTTTTTATTTTTAGGAAACTTCGGCTATCAGCAGTTGCGACGGACTTCGGACAAAAGCCAGGGGCAGAATTTTTCCTCCTAGTCATCAAGAAGCGAGAGTGTTACTGAGAATCGTTTAAGCGGAAACGGAATAACCAGTACAGGAGTCAGGCATATTTTATTCTTGGAATAAAAATAAATGGTTTCGCAAATCAAAATCGCTATAAATATCTAAGATGCCCAGCATAAGTATACGAATTTATGGACAAAACTGAGAAGAAAACTCTTTTTCATGGAAATTTTAACTGCTGGTAGAAGCTTTGACTGTCGCAAAAAAGAAACAAAAAAATGTAAACAAGGAATTATTAATGGAGTAAGCGTAATATACTAACGGCAGTTTTTACTATACCATTTCCATGTTTTATTCTTGACGTTGGCAGTTTCAGAGGGTAAAGCCCTGAGCTATAAGGCGGTACTGAGACTGCGACGTTCGCCGTTGTCTTCCACACAGAGGTGGGGGTAAAACAACAAACATAACACGCAGTCCTGAACCTGGAGAAGTAACAATACATTTCACCTCTTCGGCTGGGAATCGAACCCAGGACCCGTGGCCCATGGGCCCCGATTAAATATCACCACCCGCTATTCGCCCCAACACAGCGCAGCGTAAGTGCAGAGCAAGTAAAACGGGTCTTATATTGCATGTGTGCAGCGCAATCAGACGCAACGCAGGTGCTAATTTTGAGTTGCACCCATAAAAAGCGATATTTAATCGGTACTAACTACTGAGCCAAGTAGTAAAAATATTTAATAATTCTTGAGCAACCAGTTGAGCGTAAAGGAAAGTTACTTACCGAAGAACGAAACAGATACGATCGTAACATACAGTAGAAATTCTAGCACACATTTCCCCCCACATTGTTTCTTACGATCGTTGCGCTATGGTTCTTGTATCGTAACGAGCATTTAGGCTTCGTAAAGAGCTTTAAGCTTATTTCAACTGACAGGTAGCCTACAGCGACGATTATCGCTACAGTACAGATGACACTCGTATAAATAGCACAGTCTTCCTCGCTGGTTATGCAGCCACTCTGCATGTGGCCAGCGACAGTACCTTTGAATTATGCGGTGACTAATAGCCTCGTTAGGATTGCCGGCTATTATTCCCCGTCAGCCACCAGTCACCACGAAGTCATTGCATACAATTTTGGTCGGTCGTAGTTTAACGGGATGTATATGGGGAGTGCGTGGTGATAGCCTATGAAGAACTCGAATATATATTTTCAAATTGTCCGTAACGTGAATTACGGTTGGAGTTATGCTATCCCAAAAATCTACTATAAAATTTAATTTCTTTAAATATTACGAAAATTCAACTTGGTATTAAGGCCGCCGCATTCGACGCACTTCAAACGCGTTGTAATGTACAGGAAAATAAGTTTTTTTTTTTTTTTTAACTATTGCAGATGCACACACTGTGCCAATGTACGAACAGAAAACATGCTTAAAACCAGGACAAAATATCATTCATTGTCAAAACACCACGCTAATTAAAAACACGGTTTCTATGCCTTTCAACATAGCTGAAAAGGCGTTTCAAGTTGCCGTTCGCTACAGACTTTCCACAAATAAAATTACATGTTCACAGCTAAAAGCCCCCTCATAAAAGTGGACTGGCGAAAATCTTGCATTTGGCTCGTTGTGGCGATGTGGCATTTGATACGTGCTTCAAGGTCGCCCTTATAGCTTCACCTGTTCTGATCCCTAACGCACAGGTAAGCGGCGCCCGGAGGAGTGTAAGACCATTTTATGTACGTCCAGTTTTTAATCCATAAAACTTATTAAAATTGTATTATCAAAATTTTATCTTCGACAGAGCATAAGGTATATTCTTGGTAAACTGCTAGACGTACATTATAACGGAATCTTTCATTAATTTGTCACGCAGAATCAATGCAAAATAATTCTTGAAGGTTAACATATAATTGTCTTACAACGACTCTGCATGATAAAATAATGAAAGAGTCCATTAACATATATGTCAAGCAGTTTACCAAGAATATGTCCTTTACTTTGTCGAAGAGGAAGTTTTTGATAATACAATCTGAATAAATGTTATGGCTCAAAAACTGAAAATACTATAAAATTGTCTAACACTCCCTCTTAAGTAACGACACTGAGAATGTGTCATAACCACAAAAGACCAAGTAACTTCGTTCTTTATTTATTTAAAGAGACAAAATTTTCAAGACGGTTTTCAGGGAAGCATTAATTCCACCATATTTTCAACGCACTTTGTGATAAGTTATCACCACGCTAAATTAATATACTCCATCCTGACTTAACCTGTATAGTCGTACAGCGAGCCAACAGCGAGGACACCCCACGTGCACCTAGCGTGCTACAGTATTCGAGCGTGGACTGTACCCCGGGTAAAGGATCAAGTCTCGGAGAGGATACTTGGGAGGGGGTATCGGCCCATAAAATTATACGGCGAATGCAGTAGGCCGATGAGAGCCCGGGGCTATTTGTACACAGGTATCCGCGGGACGTGCGGGCGGTGAAGTTAAGTAAGGGGGAGGGGGGGAGGAACGAAGACTAAGGACCGATTGAGAGGCTAAATGAGTCGGCGGGTGTACCGTTAACAAATACGCGAGGCCTCTCGGCGAACGAGACTTCCGCCATTTGCATACATCGCGCTCCGCCAGCGGACAAGAATCCGACCACTCCTGCTTCATGTTCGGCAGATAATTGCTCCGCAATTTGCGTCAGCGAGGTTATCCATTTTAAAAGGCCCGCGCGCTTTTCTTTTTCCCCCCTTGTTTGACATCCCGGGCTAAATATGCCTCAAGGGTAACGTCTCGGCCGGAAAACATAGTGCAGCTTTGTTGCAGTTGTTGATCGAAACTTGAACTGTATTCTGACTTGGCAGTGACAAACGAGCACTCCGCGTGCAAGGTGTATATTAAACAGGGTCCCCGACAAGAATAAAGTTTGAGAGGGAGAAGGAGGGGGGGGGGGCAGAAAGGGTAAAAAATATGTATAAAAGCCTGGGACAAAAAATAACCCGGCGTCGATCAAGATTTGTTTTAAAAATTGGTTTGTGTCACTACGTATCTTTGCGTAAACACACGATAACTGTCACAACAGTAATAGTGTTAGACGTTAGGCAGAGTCGATAAAAAAATGAAACTTAGGTGCGAGGATTAGATTTGTGTTGGTATGGGGCCCTGAAGATTTACTGACATAGTGGTCCTTGAATCCTGTCAGTGCCATGATCATGAATGTAATTAATGTAAATAAGGAATGAATGTGTTTACAAAACGACGTTTAAATATGACATACTTGTACGTTAAAGAGGAAGGGTGGTGGTGGATGGTTAAAGCAAAAGTTTAATTGTTTTAACAATATTCATATCTGAACTTGATATGGTTCGTTTTATATACACTTTCGTGTAACTATTTTGTTACTGTAATGAAAATTTTCTAGCTTTCATGGTTTTTGTATAATGACATGTCAAAGCACAAATTTTCATAAAACGGTTTTATACTGTAGAGGAAAACCAACTGACTTAAGGGGCTGTGTCACATCATTTGTTAAAGTTATCCATTTTTAGTTTAATAAATTAAGGATGTGACGAATTATCGGCAATGTCTCTTAATAGAAATATTAAGTATTATGACTAGGTGCGTATTTATGGATTAAATTAGTTCTAGGAGTTTATTGTCTGTGGTACAAGGTGAGAGATAATTAGCATCTTTAATTTTTAATTAGCTTAATTATTTCATAATTACAATTTAATTTTTCGAATACAGTGATCGTAATGAAAGGTTATGCAACTAAGTTCCCATAGAAAAAAAATTACGTAAATCTGCCAAATTTGGAATAGGAAAAAAATTAAGAAAAATCCAGCATGCTTAAGTGACACGGGTTCTCAAAGAAATTAAATAATTCACTCTAAGGAACAGTGTCATGGGCTATGTCAAGATACTTATAAAAATCCACATTAAATATTTCTTGTATTATAAAAAAATTTCTGGATTTTTAAATATAAAATACATATTTTTTAGCAATATTGTTATAATGCAATGCAGTTTTTATACACGTCTTGACATAGTCCATGACACTGTCCTTCAGTGTGAAATATTTCATTTCTGTAAGTCAGTTGATTTTCTTTTCCTGTATAATACCGTGTTTTATGAAAATTCGGCTTCTGGTATGCAACTATACAAATACAATGAACGGTAGAAAATTTTCGTTATTATAAAAAATATTCATAATTAATATCTACAAAACAAACAATATATCGCACAAATTACAAAATAAGTATCTAAACAATTTGAAATTTTGCGTGAAGTCACCCTTAAAGTATATTGCGGGTAGTAATGTAATACACGTCCCTAGCATACCGTCGTTGGGAGCGACCGTCAACAAAGCACTTTCGTACGCGTCCTCGCTATGGGTTGGCGTCTACCCAAGTGTAATCCAAAATCGATTTAAGACCCTATCATACGATCAAATATTTATTGAATTCAGTTTATTGAATAGTATGACAATTCGAGAAATTTAATTCAATAAACAATGAATGAACCACTTGAAAAGTTATCTCGCGATTTGTAAACAAATGATGCACAAAATAAATAATGAACCCATTTTACAGTTATCTACTAATCTTACCCGACACAAAAATATTTGGTTTAGCCTACAAAATTTCTAACTATTTGTATTACATTATTTAAAAGAAATAAAGCTCCTGTTTGTTTTTAATATTGTCTAATTCGCAATACATACCTACCTCAATTAATTTATTATTTGAGTTAATACTGTCAGAAAAACCCCTTATCCATTCTTAAATGTTTTTATTCGAGAAAATTTCAAACATATTCGAAACGAAAATCTTTGAGAAATTCAAGACATATAATAAATTGTAAGACAAAATGGCCGCGATTATGACGTCTACGTGGTATCATAAGAAATTGAACTCAATAAATTTTAAAGAAAATTGAAGCAAAATTTGATGGTGTGAAAGGGCCTTAAACGAACCGAAAAACGTAAAGAGTGTCCTACAGTCCGTTCGACCAGCAGACTCTCACTTGAAACGATATCACGGGACGCGAACCGCGCTGGACAACGTTGACGCTGAATAGGACCACCCACAGCGCTGGTTGCCTTACACGGAAGAGAGTAAATTGCCGCGGAACGTACAAGTTTCGGTGAAGGCAGCACATTCTCCTTAACTGCCGGCAACGAGGAGAAATTCCAATAAATTTCGACAACAAGCATTCCTGAAAATTCCCGTTTGGTTATAATGAAACGTTTCATTTCTAGGACACGCCTCCTTTGCGATGAGTTCTTGTGCCGCATAGTGACACTTTTATCAGCAAACGCAAACAACTTACTCATAAAATATTTGTTTTTAAGGGTGATAGAACTGTTACTTAAGGTGGTCGCCTAACCAGACCGCTGTGCATTGTGCAGAGCTACGGCCGTTATAAGATTATTTGAAAACTGTTCAGCGTGCGTATGTTATGCTTGCAAGAATGTTACACACGTGTATATCAGTTTCGGATCATCCATGTATCTCTAAAGTTTATTTTAGGCAGCCGAAAATTGCGAAAAATAGGTTATTCGCTGGTCTTTTTAACTATGAAAATATTGGCAAGGAATGTTACAAAAGGTGTACACGTATACAAAGAACTTTTGCTTTTAATATTACGTCATAAAATGACAGAGTCTTCCCTGAATGTCTAATACAGGCTAGTTGAAGATATGACTGCATGCCAGTTCAGTAACTGGCGCCTAGAGGTTAGGGAGACATGTGCTGCTTCGTCCTTCCCCTTCCGCACTCCTAAGCCTGGAACGTGCCAAATACGTTCATCCAAATTGTCACCAAAATCGTTATAGCGAACATTAGAAGACGCATCAGTGCCCTGAAGCTATGGCTTAGCTAAACTTTTCGAGAAAATAATACTTGCAAAACGCCAGCAACACATGCAATTGGATGGGGTTTAATTTACACGTGGCCGTTTGATAATAAACTGACAAGAAAGTCCGCTTAAGGTGTCGCACGGTCATTTCAACCTTTTTGAAAAGATCCTGTTATAAAAATGACACTGAAAAGATTACTTTTAGTACTGTGTAATAATTATTTAAAATATAAAAACCAAATATAATATAGTTATTTTAAATAATTGCAAGGTACTGGAGGTGCAAATCTCTGTGCCAGTTTAAAAGGTTGAGGTATGCTCAGTTTCTTCTGCCAATCTACGATATAATAAGCCAACATTTATCTTTGAAAATATTCGTTATCCTAAACTGGCACGTCCAGTAGCCATGCATCAAGTAATGCGTATTTGAAATTTTTCCGTGCTGATGGATAGTAAACAAAACATATATACAACAACGAATAACTGTTTGCAAAGTACGAGTTCCTGTATCATTCATCCGATTGCGAGAAAACTTTGGTGAATTATGCGCGCGCCCACCAACGTTTCTGGCAAAACTAATTTATAGGTCTTTTATAAGGGTGGGGGCAAAACGGAGCAAGGGGCAGAACGGCAACCAAATCTTTTAGTATAAATTTGTTTACAAAACGGTAATTAATTCTTTACATTATTCAGATGTACTTATTTTTGGGGATATTAAAAAATATTACAGTTATTTATTGATTTAAATGTTAATATTGATGAGTTGTACTATTACTACTTAACGTAAAAGTTTTTATCAACAATTTTTTTATTTAATTTTTTAAAATATATTGAAAATACAAAAATTTGTTATCTTACGAATTACCTAAGATAATTTTTAAAACTTAAGACTGCATTTTTGCAAAACTCACTGAGTCATTAAACTGAAAACCACACGAACGAAGTCGCGGGCAATAGTTAGTTTTTAATCAAATATAAAAAAACATGAAACTACTTTTACTAATTCACTAGCAACAATGTAAGTTTTCCAGTCAGTTTATTACCAAATTATGCATACATTGACGGGCAGGTAAATGTCGATTATAAAAGTGGTCACTTATCTCGGAACAACGTATGTCCGGCAGCGCATGTACCTCTCACGCCGCCACCCACGCGGCCAGGGGGAGCATTTGCCTGCTGGGTATGCAGGTCGAGTTAAAAAAAAAAATCAGCCTTTTTTCCTTGGCCCCATCCACTCTTTCATAAAATGGTGGGTCCTCTACGGTCGTGCACGCTTCGGCATTATTCAGATCAAGAGCATTGATTCGTATATCTATGTAGTTAGGAACCTACTATAACAATGCATGCCCGACGTTTATAGCCTTTCTGCACATGGTTGTACGAAAAAAAAAAGTCAAAACCACCTCCGCATTTACAGGCGTACTTGTATTTCCTAAAGGCCAGACGATACCACATTCAGTTTATGTTTTACGAGCAACTATCAAAACGTACCAATATGTTTCTCCATACGATTAGCAATGCAGTCATTAGAAAAAGTCTTGCACGAAATGTACAATAAAGCATTTAGGCTACAAATATCAACAGAATGGAACAGAAGCTGAAAAAAAAAAAATTCAGATTATATAACGTTCATAATGTCATGATATTTCAAAAACTAAGCCAAAATGATGAAAATAAGTTTTTTTTTTTACTTGTGCAATATATCCTATTAAGGTATAAACCTCTAAGATTAATACCATACGGTGCAATTTTTCCTGTTTATGTATCCTTGTGTCTAACGAACATTAAATAGAATAAAGTTAAAGAAAGTTAGAATAATGATTAACAAAACATAAAATCCTGTATGACTGGAATCTTCCCCCAACTAGCATCTACCCCCGAGTTTCCTTATAACAAGATCTTCAACACATATCTACAGTAATATTGTGACAAAGTCGAATAATGTCGTCTCTGCCTACTGGACACTCAAAGTAAGTCTTTCATGCGGGTGACTTGTTTCGGATCCAACTTAGTTACCCTCTTCCTACAAACACACTGTCTTCATAAATTACCCATCTATGCTTCAATGGTGTTACATTCAAAACGAGGACATACTATTAGGGACTTTGCCAGAAAAATGAATTGGAACTTCGTTTCTTGCCACGCTAGATACTACTAGAAATAATCATCTTCGAAAAAAAAAAAAAAATAACATTACGTAAAAGTGTTTGGGAATTCTCGTGTATGTAGAACAGTGCGCATCGTAGGTAGTATTTTCGCTGTAAAGGCAATACTTGCTTATTTCTCAACAGTAAGTGCAAATCGATTTAACAAAACGTTTGATGTAAAAAAACATATTACGTCCAACTCAATGACGTTAGTTAAAAAAAAAAATAATAAACACTTTGGAAGCGCTTTTTTTGATTATTACTATAACTTAGGTAAATCCGCAAGACAATTGTAGCCATGACTTATAATATTATTGCTATAAATAAACAAATGCCTGTGATATAAATTGCTCAGAAATAATTTTTCATCTAAGAAATAATAGGAGAAGAGATATTTCATTTAAATTTTAAAACGGACTTAAAATTTTTTTCTCTTCTTAACAGCAGAATTCTAAGATGAGAGAGCCGAGGAAGAATAACAAGTAAACTGTTCGTATCCTTCAAACGTTTTATGCAACATGTAGATTGCAGACCTGTGTTGTTTGGGTAGCGATTACACCGACGAAGTCAATATGTTCTTTTTGTGGCAATGACTACTGATTGAAGCTCATAAATTACTCCGCGGCAGTTACGGTAAGTGGAACATTACTGCTCGTCGTGCATGGAGGATGAGTACGACATGGCGGAACTGATGAGGCTAAACGAGGCTGGGTATTGATGGGGATGGATACAGGGAAGCTCACTGGTAGCGATACAAACAATGCGCAGTTAAAACATCCTCGTCTGTGGGAACACAGTGTTTATGACAACCAGCGCACACAAACACGTGGCTGGGTTTATGCCAAATAAACCACGTGATTCTACATGCAGCTTGAGAAATTCAACTTAAATAAATACGTCTAGCAAGTAACATGAGTATGGCGAAAATCTGATTGGCTAAAACTGGTAAAACACAATTCTTCAGAGATATTTTTGTAGTTCCTCCAGAATATGAAAAATAGTTTTGAGATTAATTATTCTGAATTACGTACTATGATATCGTACGTAAGCAGGCACCACTAGAGTTCAATAAAAATATTTTTGATTGAAAGCGTCCAAGTGTAATGACTTTCAAGAGGTAGTATGAGTCTTGGAAATGTAACGACAAACAGCCATTCTTATCTCAGCGAAATTCTTTTAAATAGTGCTGAATTCGGAAAACTTATATACGCAGCAAAAAATGCTAGATGCCGTGTTCCTGGAACCGTTCACAGTGACTTTGACTTCGTCAACGCAGACTGTCAAACTGTGAACAAGGCCATGTTATGTACGCTGTGACAATAGGCGTGATTTTAGGGTTCTAAGTGTACACGCCTTGCGCCATAATATAGTCTCCGCCATTATAATTACTCAGTTGTTTCTACAATTTTCGTTGTAAATTATGGGTATAATTTTTCGTGGTTGCCAAATACTAAACCTTCCATTGAAATCCCGCAGTAGGAACGGAACCGTGTTTCTTGGTCAGTTACTAGGGCATGTAAGATGTCCATCGATGAACCAGGGACCGCAACAGGTAATACTTATTACTAACTGTGGCTGTTAAACATCTCGATGAGAAGTATAAAATAACAAAGTAATCAAACTTACCTTCTGTAGTCACGAGAGAAACCACGTGCTCGGTTCAGGTGCTAATGCTTTTTAAGAGAGTTTAATTTATCTCCCGAAATAAAGGAGGTTAATAGGAAGATCGCCAAACACCTTGGAGATGATATAGCTTATACGAGTGCCGGTCAGGCACAGCTCCACAGTTGCGGTGTTACCTCCTTACCAACCCCCCTTCCCAGCCGAGCTCTAACAAAACCAATTAATAAAATTCAGAAGTGTATTATTAGTATAAATATAAAATTTTCTTATTTATGTAATTAAAATTCTTGGTCAGGAAACTCCTTAAATATTACCATTTTCCACCTTAAAATATGAATGTTTCCGTTGGAGGGCCCCCTGGCCAATATTTTTGAGTTGGGGTGTATATGCATGTACATTTTTTAAGGCGTAGAAGTCTCCCCCCCCCCTTCCTTGACACAATGCTGGATCCGCCACTGGTGCCGATACGAAAGTCGGAGATATGTAACACGAATTCCAACACAGGGTTGTTTTTTTTTTAGACCTCAGTTTATTTCAGATGTTCTTCGTGAAAGAAGATGTAATCGATTAAAACATAATAAAATAATGATCGTATTGTGAATAATACGTTTACGAACACAGAAAAAAAAAACGGTTTTGTGGTGGCCGCATCATGTTATGTCACTATGGACATCACCAACATTTTGTAGCGGTTACAACACTTTTGTAGTCACTGCAAAACGTTACTGGGGGCAGCAAGATGTCTATGACGACAAACAATTTTTGATGACCACAAACAGTTTTTTCATTGTGGCCGCATTATTCAACTCAGGCCACGCACTAGTCCCTGTCAACAAATGTCTGACGAAAGGGAGTAGTTTCTTGATGGCAGGCCTTCAAAATTATCTTAAAAAGCGCGATGAAAACTCCTTTGAAGACACCGCCTCTTCATCAAGCAATCCCCGTCACCGCGCAGATGTCAACACACAAGGTCAGAGCAGCCAGGTTCGCCGAACCTCTGCCAGATATATGGGCTGAGTCCGGCCGGCCGGCCAAGACGAACCTCAGCCTGTTCTCCGCGGCTCGCCTCAGGGAAGTGGAGAAGGGGGAGGGGGAATATATTATCCTGAGCAAATAATTAAAAAAACTGTTCGTTTTTCTCCGCCTACCCACCTCCCTCCTTCGCTTCTCCTTTTCCGTTCCGCCTGCTTGACCGCTGTCCAGTTTGGCGACGTGCCTCGAAAGTGAATCTTCTGAGCCGTGCGCTCGTGATGCCGGTAGTTACCTGGGACCTTCCAGCGGTCTCATGTCTCGAGCGGTAGCTGGTCGCAGCAGAATGTGTGCTTCCCACTTTCTTACCATTTGCTTTGGTGCAAACACGCATACCTCTCATTATCGCTGTTGATCATCCACCCGAGCATCTCCGCCTATAAGCTACACGTTAGCCTAACAGGGCCGTGTCTAGAGGGGAACAAAAGGGGCATTTGCCCCGGGTCTCACATTCTAATGGGCCTCACATTCTAGGCAGCCTCACTTTTTGGATTGAGAATAAAAATGATTTAAAATTTAAATTTAATTGAAGTTCCTATTGAACTGTGAGTGTTACAGTGAAATATATTTATAAATGCTAATTGCATGGTTAACATATCTCGCACAACAGCAACTTATTTTCCAATTGAATGATTCATTTTGTATGCAAACAGATCAGATGTCTTTTGTATTTGGATATTGCTTCTTCATGGTAATATTTTGGAGAGGATTTTGCGATTCATTCCAATTTACAATCACAAAGAAAGAAATTTAAATGAAGTAACCAGTACTATAAGAGATGTCATTTGACAGGCAGGAGTGCAGAGGTCAGAACTATGACAACGCAGACAACATGTCAGGAAGTATGCGATCCTACAAGTGCACATATCAGTGTATCTAAAAAGAGTTAGAGGGTCCTTATGTATATTGCCGCAGCATCACATTTTCATAAAACGGCTCTGCCCTTGGTTTTTACATAGGACATCAGTGCTATAGGAAACCAGAAGTTCCAGGCGCGCGAAAGGAATTATACAGATGTAATCTATGAAAAATTATTGAAATTGGGAATGCATTATAACAAACTAAACCATTCCCATTGACGTACGACATTGCAACTCATTCCTTCGCAGTCCATTAAAATTGTACAGTTAAGAAGTATACAGATCCTCCTACCAACACTTCGTGTCCATTCTTTTCATGAGGTCAATCCGTAAGTCTCCTAATAATGCTGCTCTGTGCGACATAAAAAATATATCCTATCATTGCTTCATGTGGTAAGCCACTGCATTCTAAATGTCGTTTGTAAACTATATTTCATTGATCCATGTAGGGATTTTGCATTTTGTTGAGAGTGGCGTGTGTCTGCCCTGAATTAACGGATTGGCCGCAATCAGCTCATTATCTTTGAACCAAGCTAAACAAAACTAAACATAAGTAAATTAAGTAAACTTAACTTACACCAAACAAACGCATTTGATTCTATAGTGAGCCATTCCCGCAAACAGCGATGACAGAAACGTCAACAGTACTCTTTTGGCAGGCAGCGATAAACTCATAAATGTGTCCAAAGGCATGCATAAACCCCTAATTTGAGTATAAAATGACATAAAAAGCACGGAACAAATGTTTCGTACAAATATGTGCCGAAAGCTTCCATAATACCTCCATGCACGCAATTACATAGGCCTAGGTTTATTTAGAATAACCTGTCACACTTGCAACACAAACAAATACAAACACATTTCTCAACATTTGTTGGCTTTTAAATACTACAATCTTAACCACTGTAAAAAAGTATTCAAATTATAAAATCTCAATTGATGACATGTGTAAAGAAAACTACTTTTATTGTTTCTATAAGCCTCTTCCAATGCCATTTTACAACAAAGTTAAGTGTGCCGCCTTGCACGTTAGAGTCTCAGAAGTGAGGGAACTATACGAACGATCTTTAGTAGAACAGTTGAACATTAATCTTAGAAGGCTGTTATTTTGAAAGGTACTACAAGACATCCACATTTCTCGTTGGATGGAAAAACACGGTCCGCCTTTATTACAACGAATAATAAAATTTGATGAAGTGGATAACTTGCTTTATACCTATTGGCTAAGAAGTAATGGAGGAAGGGGTCTTGAAAAAGTTTTGTTCAGTTGAACATTCGGACAGGCGATGTACTCAAGGGACTGTAGATGTGTTCAGTGCACGTTTCTATCTGAGATTCACATACATCTGGTTAGTATACTTTGAAGTACGGTAGTCTGAAAAGGCCATTTTTAGCTCAATTGGAGGGCTTAGAAACATTGTTTTAATTAGCATGGCACGGTGAAGTCATTCCCTCCTCGTCCGAAGTGTGTTTTCTTTTCGTACATTGGCAGAATGGGTAAATGTAAAATAGTTTCGTACAAAAACGTATTTACAAACACACTGCAACGCGTTTGAAATGCATAGTTGGCGACGCCTAAATACATAACAAATAGGTATACTCGCTAGCAGTGCAGTAACCACGTAGCAAACCGTCCATGGAATATTGCACACGACTGATTACCAAACCTTTCAAGAAATCTGCTAGTACTGTGTTAATTAAACTTTCAACAGAAAAATGAACCGGTACGCTGGCAGCCCTGCCAGGTTACACTGAATTTGCCTCAGAAACTTCCATCGTGGTATAGGGTAAACCTGCCCCACTTTGTGGTACTAAAGTTTCTAACTTCAGTATCAGAAATAACATTTTATTAGTGATCTTGCATGTGACACATTGGTCACTTATTGATGAAACTACTCGTGCCTGCTCTCTGCTGGTAACCTAGTGAACTCGGTGTACAGAGTATTGCCAAGTTTGTAAAGCCCGCAACGTGGTTTATCACGCTATTAAGGTATATCACGGTATATGTTCGGTTCAACTTCATCTTTGTAGTGTTATCCTCATTCTGGCTGGCCTAAATGTGCTGATTTGGGTGGGTAGGCATCTGTGCCGAACAAACCACCTTAGATATTAGGTTAAAGTGATAAAGCACAGATCAGACGACACCCAAATTATCCTAGAACATATATGCTGATGGTTACAACTTTCCACCAGGTAACTTACATACAATTTTTGATCATCTGGTGGATACTATCATATTTATACTCGTCTGTGCTTCTGGTTTCTCCATATTGCATCGCTTATCCTCATCCTCTATTCAGTGGAAGTAGACGGTGTTGGTTTAAATTTTACGATGATTTCATGCTCACATAAAGTGTATGCCGCTGAAAAAGTTTCCTCATAAAAATTGTATTCTCATTTCCCACGGATAACTAACAGCAGTGAGCTTATAAAGCGTCACTTATGGCTTATCTGCAGAGTAATGAACCAAACGCTCTACCTTGGTACCTCAACAGCTTTGTTTATGGCGCCTGATGAGTGTATCATTACTTCTGGTAGTCTGATGTACCTGCGTTCGGCACAGTGAAAACTCTCTGAGGAGTTACCAAAGAAATCGCAGTTGACGTCTAGTATCCCTCCGTTCTTCCCTAGCTCTCCCCTTGCTTTATCTTCGAACCCTTGTCAACCTCTGACAGCAAGAGATCCCTGAGCAGATCAGCAGCCTTTTGTGATTCCTGACAGTGTCGCTGCTAGCCATTGGCCACAGAATCATCTCTTAACCCGCTTGTGTGGACTTTTGAAAAGACCAAAGGTAAAGTGTGTCGTGTCTATGGAGGCCCTTGGTCCAACCCCGTCCCTCGCTTCCAACCTCCTTTCTGCCACTACTGATCTTGAGATTGCTGTTAGTCTGACAGCACAGACTCCTTCAGTTGTGAGCTACCCATGATTTTCTTATTAGTGTCAATGTAAGAAATGTCTCGTCTAAAATAGCCATACATTGATGTACCACCAGTATACTAATTGAATTAAGAAAATTACTTTAATACTATCTCAAGGGTAGTATATTATATGAACAAACTGTTCTACAATGACCTGCCAGAGGCGCTTACAAAATCCACAATAGATCTACTCGATAGAGTAGACATTACTCTAAAATCGGGCAAAGACGTCATGCGATATAAATGTACCGGCCCTCAAGATCTCTAAATGTTCAACTCGATCTTGTCGCCGGATCCACTCAGATCAACCCTGCTCGGGAGCAGGGTAGATAGCCGCCAGCCGACGATTAACAGGCAAGAGAGCGTAAAAAAGTAAACAAACACAGACTCCCGACGTGTGCATAAAAGAAAATATGTTGTAAGGCATTTTGAGTGCATTTTCGCGAAAAAATAAGATGTCAGATTGTAGTATTTTTTTTGGGCAAAGTTTGGAGGAGTTAATCAAGTAATAATGTTGCCAGAAAATGTAATTCAGGTATAAAATAAATTATATAATTAAGTTACTAGGTCTTCCAAACAGATACATGTTTAACATTTTAGATTTAGTAATTTACTCGAGTGTAGCAAACTCTCGATTAATGCGAAAAACAGCGGTTCATGTGTCAGAGAACTTTTTTCACTTTGCAATATATATTGCTACATAAATTTTTGGGGTTTTGCTCTAGCATTTTTGTACACATTACTAGTACGCAATTGTAGTGATATATATGTTATGTATACGTATATTGTACCAGTACAAAAGGCCATTCTGCACTGTTTAATCTTGTCTAGTAACAGAAGTCTGCCAGATCGGCAACTGAAATAACCGCTCCTGCAGATTTTGCCGGATTAAAAAAAAAAACTTAGATGATATAAAACATTTTTTTCATACTCAATCGCTCATACGATGACTTCCTAGATAAGTTGTATTTATGGCATAATATGGATAGGGCGTATGTATGCGCAAGTCACTCATATAACGTGTAGTGCTTTACTATTATTATTATTATTATTATTTTCCCTATGAGACTTTAAAGGGCGACCATATAATTTTATTTGTGGGAATTTTTGTTTTAAGTCTACCGCACGTTTATAGTTTTGTGTTTTTCGTATACGGTCCGTTTTAGCGCAATTAAGGCGTTCTGTAAAAGTAGGTTTTAGCCATTTGAGAAGCTTAAAGAATAACAAGCATGCAGAATTTTTAACCGTATAAGTACATTGTTAGAAATATGTGTTGTTTCCGTAAATATGCACACTTACTGCACTTTAGGTAGTTCTGTAAAAAAAAATGGCAACTCGCAGCAAAACATTTTATGATCAGGAAGAGGGTTCGCTAAGAAGGCGTGGTAGGCCTACATGAAATAATGCCGAAAATGTGCTTCGAAATTGGCAGGAATTCGAAATCCAATATACAGAATGCTGCTAAATTGTATGTCAATATTTTAAGGGAACAATCCCTACATACATCTAGAGGAACAACTAATGTTATATGAATATAGGCCCGAAAATCGTACCTTTACTGCACTACATGTCTCATGACTTCCACAGGCTGGACCATGTTATCGCAGAATGCTACATCGGACAATGCCTGTCATCTAATTAAATACGACTCATCACTACAGCCACAATTTTTGCATCACTTTGTTTGTGTCTTACGTGCACATCAAGAGCTATGCTTCATGGTTATTGGCAGTGTGTCTTTACTCAGGCATGTCTCTCATTTGATTGTACCAATAAGAATAAGGTATTTGTGACAATATACGTCTGTGATGTGTCAGTAGAACCCCAAGACAAGTGATAGTTATAACATCCAATCACAGACCATGTAGCAGAGGTGCACATGTGTACATAAGGCAATGAAATATTCTCGCCATAAAATCGTGGCTCTATTCATCACGTATGTAGTTGCCAGTAGTAGCTGGATTTGGCATTCCACAGTAATACGATCCAGCTTGCGCGCTATGCCTTATGTAACCATGTAATGTGAACCGAAGCGCAGAAATGGTCCATTTTCAAGCGTACGTTCACAAAGTATTTTTGTCCCCTCTAGATGTGAAGCCTGTAACACCAAAATATTGACATGCAATTTGGCAACATCCCACACAAAAAAAACCAACAAATTGCAATCCTGTAAAACAGTTGTCATCTTTTTGAGCAAATATTCCACCAATGTGATGAACTCATCTAGTGTACTCTTTTGCGCCGGAATCGAAGTTACATAATCACTGCGTCATTAATAGTTCGCCACAAACGCATTACGCTCGCAACCTATTTTCCAACAAATTCGACAGAAACTATCCTTCCTGGAATTGATTTTTTCTCTATATTTTGGCTAAGAAATAAGTGCAAATTTCAAAATAAATAAACGCTTTTAATGCTGATATACGAGGTCATCTTGAATTATTTTAACGATGAATTCTTAGTAATATCCGGCATTACGTTTGCAAGCAGACCAAGGAGAATCCTTGGAAGTAAAAAAAAATTTTAATCCAAGTATCGAGTAAACTATGATCGTCAACTCAGGTTTAAAATTTCTTGTAAAGTTGGCTAACTTAATATACTGTGGGGGGAAAAAATTGAAACTGGCATGAAGCGTGAAACGTCTTCGAAACTCATGCGTGTTACAGATTTTGGGAATGATCCCGGTTGTTTCTGACTGCAGATGTCTGCTAATGGTGCCACGGTAAGGAACAAACTATGTTCTGAATTCCCCTCTCCTGCAAACGCAAACGGTAGAATTTTAGCTCGTCTTGTCTCGTGGGGCGTTTATTTTCTAAGCAGTTTTCCCACCCACATACGACGTGCAGCTACAAACACAGGAAACTGGTGATAATCACACACGCACACACACGTGAGTAAACATGTTCCCTTCCCAGCTGGTGCAAGTTGGCTTGTCACTTGGGTTTCCAGTTCTGCAGTTTGTGAAGAATACTGGCTAATTATGTTGCAACTAGCAAACAGATAAACGTGGAATATTTTAAAAGACTAAAATTGTTATTTAACATATACACTACTGATTTCAAACTTCTGTTATAAATGTGCATTACAGGATATTGCATTTCGTTTAGTTAGGTTCAGCCCATTAACTATTTTGGGAATACCTTAACCATACTCTTACAATTCAAATGGCAAAAGACCAGAAATGTCCGAGGACGACATAAGTTACATAATAGTTATGGTCAAATATAAAAATCCACCAGTATCATAATAAACCCTTCGTTTAATTATATAATTTTTTGTAATTTTGCGTTTGAAATCATTGAAACTATGCGACGATGAGACGAGACACAATCATTAACTTAACCTCTCACGATTATTGGAACTTGTGTTGTCTCCTAGTGTTTGTGTGTGCTGTTCACTGTTTTACTTGCAAACGTCCATCTTTATTTCCTATTGGGTGTTTTCTCTGTTGTTTTGTCTATTTTTCGTTCAGATAAAAAAAACGTGAGGTTAAGTTAATGTTCGTGTCTCATCGTTGCAGTAATTGACATAATTCCTCTGGGATTTTACTTTTTGTGATTGAATTGATATTCACACAGCACAGAGTTTTTTTTTATTTCGACAAAATTTAAGCAACATTGTATCTCCATAAACCTATTTAGTCTTAATATTACATTTATCGCAGTACATTTATTCAAATTACCAAACTTACAATTTGCTACTATTCACACCGACCACATATTAAACATTTTAAACACGTTTTTCATAATTTAACATTATGTCTTAAGTGCTATCTGACATGATTTCTCTGTATGAGTAAAGTCTCATTTTTTGGTCTAGCTTTCTTTCAACCACAGAAACATAAATCATAATTTCAGTCGAATGACGTTTTGCATTTGTTAACAACTTAGAAATTGAATGTATTCCAAACGAGCTACAGATTCGTACTCTGTAAATAAGCGTGGATAAGGATGAGAAGCATAACAAAAATACAAGGGGCATTTCAATAACATGTCAAAATCTAAACCGCGGCGTCTACAGGTTAATCTTAATGATAACATGTTTATAAAGGTCAAGTAATAATTTTAATTTAAAGTTGCGAGAAACAACGTCGGTAGATTGCATCTAACCTGCTTGCGTGAAATGTTGCATACCACGAAGGCAAACGGAATAGGCATGACACGCTTACTCCGTTTACCTTTGTGATTTAGCAACATCTTGCGCAAGTAGGTATGAACAGCTGTGGTCTGACGGGGTGGTTATGCAAATTTCAAATTATAACTAAAATTATTACATGGACCTTCTAAACATTTCGTTAACTTGATTTCTTTTTTCTCTAAGCCCGTGGTTTGAATTTCCACATATTATTAATATGGTTCTGAAACTTGTATAAGTACCATGATTATAATTCTCAACGACATACAGTTTTTATAATTGCGTTATCAACAAGAAATTCTTAAATAACTCATAAGTTTTACATAAAAACTGTAGTACACCCCATAGACTATACAAATCTTACAAAGGGCAAAAAACTCTTAATAAACTGCCAGTAAGAGAGTTTGAAAACTTCATGTGTGAATTTTTGAATCAGGCTATATAGAAATTTACGGAGTGCGTTTTTCAATCTGGCAAGTAGACTTAGTACAAAATGAGTAAATTGATTTTTTTTTCTAACTTATCACCTAACTGTCCTCACATTAGTGTAGTAAATAATCACGAGTACTACGCTTATTTCGAACTAACCTTCTTGACGCTGTAGCATAATTTGTATTTCACTGATAGATAACTAAACTACATGCCATAATTAACAAAAAAAAAAAAAAAAAAAAAGATCACATGTTATAGAAGACACCCAAAATCTCGCCGATTTCAACGAATTCAGATTTTCATTTAAAACTAGTACTTGCCAATACCTGACTGGTGGATTATATGCCTCTGATACAGAGAGTCACGCAAATTGAAGTGTTAGGGAGAGTTTCGCCGTTTTAGAGTAAGCGGCTCAGCTAGTGGTAAGGCGTAAAGAGTTCTAGGCCAAGCGATGATTAGAAACGCCTATGCGTAACTCTCAGTAGCCTACGAAAACTTTTGACTGGTAGGGGTAGGTACACTTCACAGCAAGCAGCGTGAAACAAGCGAGGAACAAATTATGCAGTAATACACATAGGTAGGGCCCGGTAGTTTTCGCGAAAAGATGTTTGCATCACTTTGTTTCAGTACCTCACCTGCAGCTCTGCTATTGTATGCCGTATCACCCAGCGTGTGAAGGTTAAACGCGCAAATCACAGACGTGATGTGTCGCAGCTATCCACGTACTGATTGGCACAGTCAACTGAATAACGACTCTGCACAAAAACACCCTATCAATAGCCATGAAGTTGAGGTGCACGTGTACACGTAATATACTGAAACAAAGTGGGGCAAAAATCTTTTCGCGAAAACTACCAGGCCCTACATATAGGTAGAGACCTGAAGAATTAGCGGGTTAACTGACCTGCCTCCAAGAATATAAGCGTAGCGATGCTCGCAGACACAATGAAGTTACTTGATTTGACCTGCATTTAACTGCTTTTTTTATTATTGACTCAATGCTCTCCAGGAAGTGTCAAATAAGTCAAGGGCCAACTGAGAATGTCACAAGCTTACAATTGTTTGAATTCCAGCTTGTGTCCAAATGAAAACGCGAATTTTTCCCCTACGCATAGATCTCTGAACTACTACATGCTAAAGGTATAATCGGATCTTATACCGCTTGCCGGGAAACACGAAGACTAAAGGGCTCAACGTTACTTGTTCCGACAGCCGTTAAGTCGGGCTCGAGTTGTCGGAGGTGTCGAGAGTGCCTTCAGCGGTAATACGCGGCTTCGAATCTCGCTTTGTGCAAGTGAGCATGTAATAGCATCTGGACAAAATGTTAACTTTATTTGCGACTCATACGTCCAAATGTCTCCTAGGAGTTGGACATGATACTGTAATGGTTATTTCTTCACTATCATTATTGGAAGTTACGCCGCAAAGATCCACTTGGAAAGGCGTGACTACTAATATAAATCCGACATTGTTTCACTCGTCAATTGCTCCGTCGTTTCTTCGCGAAGCTCTCCGTAAGCGTGTATCTCAGACGGCGCGGCGTCTCGCATGAACGAAAATTTGTAACAATTAAGTGAGACGTATGGTACGTGTCTAGGCTGGGGTGTAGGCTTACAGTTACAGTGGTTGGATAAATTCAATGCAAGAGTAAGACGCCAATAAGGGGAAACCGGTTAAAGAGGTAAAGATACGAAAGGTTAACCACATTCTCTAAGATGTTGTTTGGAAGAGGTCTGAAACATATTTAAAAAAAAAAAAATAAATAAAGACTTAAATAACGCAATCATTTATATTACGCGGAACCTTAAACACTACACTCTCATTCGATTCAATTTACTGACAAGTTGAAACACGTTACCATGCACAGTTCTTTCAAAGATCACACGTTACCAATTTACTTTTTTGAACTATTGCCACACAAAATTTACACACTCGACCATGACCACGGTCGTAGAAGAACAGGTCTGGACACTCGCCTATCTAACAATGTATTTTGCTTGACCCCCTTGTTGTTTGGCTGTAGTTCGTCAAGTTACCGAGAATGTCGTACTTTTTGGCGCTGTTTTCCGGGCGGTCGGACTCAAACTCCACCCACTTTTTTCCATTGTTAAATTTATAAAGTAAATAAAGATTGCTGGAGCATTTTCTTAAATTTGTGAGCGAAGAAAGTATTTCATATATTGATAAAAAAATGTGTTTTGATAAATTGTTTATCTTAGCGGAAAGGAAGTGGGCGGAGTTTAGTCCGACCGCCGTAACAACAGCGCCAATAAAACACAATATTCTCGGTAACTTGGTAAACTACAGCCAAACAACAAGGGGGTCAAGTTTCCAGGCGAGTGTCCAGACCTGTTCTTCTACGACCGTGACCATGACTCATATTATACAGGAAGATTCACGAGGAAATCGTTTGGACCAAACATTGTAAAATGCACGTTGGTGCTATTTCCGGTATTTTCGGAGTAATTCTAAAACATTTGGAACATGAATAATAACATTGTAAGAGTAAACAAGTGGTGCTTTTACAAACTGTATTGTTTGTAATCGAGCATGAAGAGTATCAGACGAAAAAGTCGTGCGCCACGGGAACCGTGCATTGTGTATGCCATCCCGTGCGAAATGTTACTCGACGGTAAACTTGACGTAGCAGTACAAGAACCATGTATACTATATTTTTTTCTGTGTGTGACGGCAACATCTCGTAAATCATCCTGTACATATATGTATGTGCTGTGTATATTGAATATATATACATACACCAAGCAGTTCGTATTAGGCGCATTGGACCTCTGACACGTATGGTAAATGTTAACAGCTGAGATAAACAGCATCGCCTTTAGCCTTTATTTGTCCGTACGGGTTGGCTACGTAAGAAGACATAGACGCAGATACTTATTTTTCTTCAGAACTGTCAAAAAGTAGCTAGCAGTTTCCATGGCTAAAACAGGCGCACAACCTTTGCTAAAATAAGAAATGTTGTGATGATCTCCCTGTTTCCTCACCTGGGCAGATCGGCTAAATGCAACGGAAACATACGGATAGAAAGTAAGCGAGAAAGTAAGCGAGAAAGAATAAGCAGGTAAATTATATAGGGATTAGCGAGATAAAAGAACAGATGAAAACAAAGACAGAAAGTAAGACGTGAACGAATACGAGAAACTGAGGAGATAGAAAGATAGCCGCCTTGCAGCTCCCGAAATGCCGCGGGTCGCTGACGCATACCACGCCAGAGCTTGTTGACGGGAATCCATCTCCCGCGGAACGATTTGTTTGACTTCCGCGGCGAAAACGTTTGGGTTATCTTTAGACACTTGCTGTAAGCATCGCACGCCCCTGCCGGCGGGCATGTAGCTCGGCCGCTTCTCACCATCAGAAATCAAGGAGGGGGTGGAGTGTAAGTTACCGCAGGCTCTTCGGCCCCAACGTAGGGCGAGGAACTCGTCTGAGACACACCGCGCGCGTCGGTCGTTCGGTAGATTGCAGGTTTGATCCCGAATAGTCGTCGAGAGCAGTGGCGCAGCTTGAAGTGTTCTAGGGAAAGCGGTGATTAGAAACGACTATACTAAAGACTAAGTAACATGTGTAAACATTTAACTTCACAGCCAGTAGCGTGTAAGAAGTGAGGAACAATTCTCTAATTACGCACCTCGACCACCGAATCTCAACAGCCACATGTCTAAGTGTATAGTCTGTTCTTAGATACCCCTTGCCATGGAACACGACCACGTTTCACCATTGGTCAAGGGACTTGAAATCTGCATATATTCCTGATTGCTGCGAGGTCTACATGAAATAAATGTCTTTGACAGTAATCCGAAGAAGTACATTTTCTACCAAAAGTTTAAGACCACCATCACTTTTAAAACAATAAGTGTTTGTCCTTAAACATTTTATGTAAATAACATGTAATATTTTTTTTCTTTTTCTACCCATAAAATTTAATAATTTTGTGAAAATAACGTTAAAATATTCCAACTCTTTATTGAGATACAATTTTTTTTAAAATTAAATAAAATAAGAAAAACAAGTACATTTTTTTTTTTTGCAAAAAAAATTGTACGGATAATTTTACTTGCGTACTTGATTAATGATTTTACACTACAAGGACTTTATATAGCTTTAGTTACAGCAAGGTGACAACCATTATTTTTTCAGATTTAAAACTGTTAACATAGAAAAATATTCAATACATTCATACCAAAAGTTTAAGACTACCTGGTCGTACATGTGAGCTTGGTATTACGAAGAAGTTCTACATGCCAAATACTGTAAATACACTATGAAACTGTTTATAGCTTTACTTGTATAATTGTTTAGTAATCTATGACACCTCCTGCAGCTTTACGTCACAGTTTTACTCTCGTGGGCATGCTTCTGATGAGACTCTGGCAATATTCAATGGAATTGTCTGACCAAATTAATGAAGTAATGGTTCTGATCTCGTGTATGGATTTTGGTCTTTACTGTGCTAGTTTAGCTCCCTTGTAGCTCCAGACATTCTCGATGGGGTTCAAGTTCGGGCTTCGTTTCAATATACTCGATGAAAGATTCCATGCTTCCTTCTGCACACAAACTTCATGGAGGATATTTTGTGTTTCAGCAAGACAATGCTCCTTGTCACCGATCCCGCCTGTCAATGCAGTGGTTTGAAGAAAATTACATTCCACTTTTGCCATGGCCAGCACGAAGCCAGACAATTCCATTGAATATTGCCAGAGTCTCATCAGAAGCATGCCAACGAGAGTAAAACAGTGACTTAAAGTTGCAGGAGGTGTCATAGATTACTAAACAAGTATAACAGTAAAGCTATAAACAATTTCATAGTGTATTTACAGTAATTGGCATGTAGAACATCTTTGTAATACCAAGTTCACATGTAGGACCAGGTGGTCTTAAACTTTTGGTATGCATGTATTGAATATTTTTCTATGTTAACAACAGTCGTAAATCTGAAGAAAAAAAAAAAAAAAAAAAAAAAAAAGTAACTTTTAGGGTCGGCACCTTGCTGTCACTTAAGCTATAAATTCCTCGTAGTGTTATACAAACTGTGTAAAATCATTAATCAAGTACGGCAAGTAAAATTAGATGTACAAATTTTTTTGCATAAAAAATTTACTTACTTTCCTCACTTAATTTAATTTTAAAAAATTGTATCTCAATAAAGAGTTGGAATATGTTAAGGTTTTTTTTTTCACCAAGTTATTGAACATTATGTGTAGAAAAATAAGAAAATATTCCATGCTATTTACATCAAAGGTTTAAGGACAAACACTTATTGTTTTAAAAGTGATGGTGGTCTTAAACGTTTGTTAGAAACTGTAACTGCTGAAATTTAAATTGTTGAATAAAAACAAATAATGGAACTCAAGCACATAAAAAAATTCTAAATTACAGTTACCGTGTGGAATCGCTCGACGAAAGTATTACTGTTGAGACTGGGCATAGCTCGAACCTCGAAACTCATAGCCGAGAGTGTACTTACTTACTCCCGTCAAAGAAAAGCATACGTTATGGCCCCTGTCGTCTCCACCCCCAGGTAACCCACTTTGCTCGTTCTGCTCAACAAGTCCACGATTGCACGCTTATGCATGGAGGCTGGACACGTTGGCGAAATCTAAGTAACAGCACTTGACAGGCGGCCAGATAGTTACGAGCGATTTCACCGTTAACTTGCCCCGGCCGGTGCAAGCAAGGGCCAGATTCGCTCGATCTGATAACTTGTAATTTTCGACTATTTACGACCTCCCACTCGAAGCAGATTCAGCGTCGGGGAGGTGCGAAACAGGCCCTCGTAACTGGAATACGGAAAACAATTCCTTAACCGAAGATTACTTATATTCCTGTCTTACGACGGACAACTAATCAACTAAAAATAAATGTTAAAATGAAATAACAACGGAACGAAATTGCGTATCTACTACTAATGCATGACTAACAAACAATTTGTTTCATTTATTATAAAGAAAAGTTCAATGTAGTAACATATTATGAACATAACAATTCTGAAACGTGTCTCCCCATCAGTAGAGATGATGGTATATCGCGAAAATGTTTTGTGCCAACATAGCCTTGAAAACATTGACACAACGTAGCTGTCTATAGACCAATAACGTGCATCAAATATTAAAATAGCGGTATTCTTATTGGCTTAGTCAAATAGGGCAGTAGCTTCGCGTACAAGGAAAAGCCAGTAATCTTTTGATAAGCTGAACGTACGTTGAAGCCTAGCAAATAGTCAAGTTTTCCCGCGATAAACCATCATCTCTACCCATCAGTCATGCGTGTCCTGACGTATATATTAAAGAGTGGGGAATGGAAGCCTGATTCGGGCCTCTAATATGTTTCTCGTTGTTTAACGTGTGAGTTGGGACTCTTTATATGCTCATTGGTGCGAAAATAACACTCAAGCCAAAGCCTCCCAGCACTGTTAGTTCGTATTATGAGATTATAGGTCGCCTGCTCTCCACCCACCGCACGTGTTCACTAAGGCGACAGATCGTAAAATAGTTACCTACATGTGTAACTTTTCCGTCACGGATGTTGAGAGTGTAGTTACACTGTAAGGCGGTCCATTAAGATTGTCGCCTTCCCAGGTCGCCGAGTGGTATGGAAATCACGGAACAGAATATTAAAAAAAGTATGCGCGTGTACAATACAATTTTATCTTTAATATTATGTAGAAAGTGATAGGGTTGCCGAAATGAATAATACATCATAGACGCGCTCCATCGGCGAGAAAAATGCGCCCTAGTTAAGTGGCTTGCACCTAGTGGAGTGATAAAGAGCCCGAGCACACTCGATGAGGGGCATATCGCCTCTATTCACAGCTCGCCAAACTGGCGTTCAGGGGTTTCGTTCTAGTATTTTCCAATGGGACTTACAGAGGCGACCCTGATATTTTATTTCTTGGTAGTATGAACTAAAGGCCAAGGCATGAGTATCGTTTTGCACTTTACGAATTTCGGTGGTATTTTCGGAGTGACTAAAGTCTTTAAAAAAAAAAAAAAAAAAAAAAAAAGCCATTTTTATGAAAACAAGGTTTTTAATAAGTGTTCTGAATTTTTTAATTTATGGTAGATAAACGTAATATTAATAAGTTAAGCGGTTTCGCGTATAAATGAATACGCGTGACACTTGACAACGCCGTCCATGCGCCAGTCGAGGACTTCTCTTAACTCGCACGACTTCATTGTCTTAGCCTACAATGTATACGAAACAGCCACCCACTGGATAGATAGACAGACATATACTCACCCCTCGGAGACCCACTTGCCGGCAAGTCGCGGAGGATCGCGCACCACGGTGTGGCGGTCGGCACGTGCGACGTCCTCCTCGACACGTTCGCAGGTCGCCTCGTCGACGGAGATGGGCGGCAGACTGTTCTCATGCAGGCCACCCTCCTGCTCCAGCAGACCCGTCACACACCCTGTGTCACACAAACAACCCTTATTTATTATTTATACAGATAGTGGAGAACCGCAATCATTTTTCGAGCCATTGCTAGAGACTACAAAAAAATCGTGTTTTCATTAAGTAACAAGTTAGAATTCAAACTGCAGTAAGTTAGTGTCACACTTGCAATTTGCCACAGACTAATTTGACACATCATGGAAGAATTTAGGCCCATTTTAAAGAAGCAGCTGAATGCAGGCCCAATCATGTTGTTTCACTAGAGACAGGAAGTTTTCGCGATAAATGTTTGCGCCACTTTGTTTCATTACTAGTGGCAACGATTTTCGGTGAAATGAATTCTACACCAACTTGTTTCAATGTCTTACGTGGACACCTACAGTTCTGCTTCTTGTTGATTGGCAGTTTTTAATTAACTGTCAACGTCTTGAGGTTCAACCCGCAAGTCAGAGACGTGTGGTGTCGCAGTGACGTACTGATTGACTCAGTCAAATGAGCGACACATCTGTTCAAATACGGTCTGCCAATATCCGTGAAGTAGAGTTGCAGATGAACTCGTAAGGCGTTGAAACAAAGTGACGCGGAATTCTTTTCACCAAAAATCACTGCTCTATTCATTAGCTTACGTGCAAACCCGCAGTTCTACTTCGTGGCCAGTGATTGGATGATTTTACTCCCAGCGTCTTGGGGTTCTATGCTCAAACCACACATGTGTGGTGTTGCAGAGACCTTGTTCTGATTGGCACAGTCAAATGAGAGGCGTATCTTCACAAATATACACAGCCAGTGACGGTAACGCAGAGCTGCAAGTGTGCACGCAAGGCATTACAACGTGGTGCAATCAGTGGCATGTCGTGGTCGAGTTCCAAGGCATGCGGTGACAAGCAAATGACTATATTCAACACTGAGTTGTCTGTGGGACTATCAGACTTGCAGGAGCAGACACACTCTTTCTTTCAGTAGCGTACAAGATGCAAGGAACGTATTCCTCTGTAACACGCCTCTGTCTACCCAACACATGTTTATTGGATATAGCTAGAGATGATGGATATCGCGGGGAAACCTGACTGTTTGGTAGGTTTCAACGTACGTTCAACTTATGAAAATGTTACTTTCATTCGCTTGTGCGTACAGCTGTTGCCTTATTTGACTCAACCAATAAGAATCCCGCGATTGTAATTGTTGGTGCCTATTATTGGTCTGCAGACTGCTACGTTGTGTCAGACGTATGTTACCCAATCATACATGTCGCAAGAAACCACAATGTTTTCAAGGGTATGTTGGCCCAAAAAATGTTCGCGACATACCATCACTTCTAGATATAGCGTATAGTTAGGGACCTCTGATTTTCGCGAAAAGATTTCTGCAACAACATGTTTTAATGCCTTGTGTGTACTGCTGCAGTTCTGCGTCATGGTTTTTGTTTAGTGTCTTTGTGGGAAATCGTTTCTCATTTGACCGAACTATCAGAATATGTTAAGACTCGCTGGAGTTAAAAACATCCAATAATTGACCACGAAGCAGAGCTGCAGACGAGCACGTAAGGCATTGGAAAAAGTTGTATGCAGAAATCTTTTCGCGAAAATCAGAGGTCCCTACGTATAGTCGGAGATTATTTTGCATGTGCCTTGGAACACGACCACAACACGCCACTGGGTACAATATATTACTGTGTTAGCGAGTAGCCAATGATCAGTTGACGTCTTTACGAGTACGCGAATGTTCTTGAAGGCTAGTCTGCAGGTAAGTGAAGCAACGGATTTTTCCGATCTTTAGCCATTGTGTTTTGCGAAACAGTGTAGCGGCATGCACCTTGTATGATTGAAGGTTGGTTATGTATTTGTTTATATGTGAAAAATAAATATTTATTAACGTCTCACCAGAGTTGTCATTGGCCCTGTCAGATGGGGATACACTGAAAAAGAATGAAGAACTTCAGATAAGAATATATTATATTTAGAGATTATGGTGAGGGCCCGGTAGTTTTCCCGAAAATATTTTGCCCCACTTTGTTTCAGTGTCTTACGAGTACATCTGCAGCTCAACTTCGTGATTATTGGCAGAGCGTTTTTGTGCAGAGTCATAATTCATTTGACTGAGCCAATCAGTACATGGATAACTGTGACACAACACGTCAGTGATTTGCGGGTTTAACCTCCAGACGTTGTACAGGGTGTCCATAAAGTCTTTCCCTCATTACAAAAATTCATAACTAGAAAACTACAAATGCTAGCAAACTGCGGTTTGGACGAACATTATGTGCAACTCATAGTTTTTTTTTTGTGTATGTTTCAGGTAGGTGGTGTGTGACGAGTGAAAAGCACAATGGCCTCCATGAAAGAAAAGGCGCAATGTGTGCTGTGGTATCACGAGAGCAGGTCCCCTATCACGGTTCAGCGCAATTTCCGAAGCGAGTATGGACGTCCGCCACCTGATCACAAGAGCATAAAAGCTTGGTATGAGACATTT
>PNEQ01028001.1:0-22880 GCA_003012365.1 Medauroidea extradentata
TTTTATGCATTATAATATTCGTAACCTACACAAAAACAGAACTGAATAAAATAACTCCTCACTCGTCTTTACCGTAGGACTCATGGCATTTTCGTGAGAATCTGGCTCTAGCTGATAGATCGGGCGCTGCAGATAATCCCTGTCAGTTTTGGTAACATGAGTTGCCACTCCTTGTCCTCTCATAACTGCTCCGCGTTCAGTCAAGGTACTGGGGATAAAAGCAACATATCTCCACAAGCAGAGGTCCTGTTTTCGTCGAGTAAAAAATTTAAATTATTTAGTTTTAATCACTGTTTTTACAGGATAATAGTTATTCCAGAAATGTTCAGACTGCAACATACTATACAGCATGGTAAGGAACAAGTCTAAGACATGGTTTTATGTGTTATTCATGCTGCATTACTCTACTACAATTAACTACATCACTAAAAAAAGGCTTATTTTCCAGATTTTTTTTCTTAACAAAGTTAAAATATTTTTATATACGTCAAATGTCTTAGACAATTATACGACTTTACGACACCTACTTCCGAAAACGGTATACTTTAACTTCATTCGTTCCCTCAATAATGTTCAATAACGGTACACGTATTTCTCGCTGTTTAGCATACCGTACCGAGCACCCTTAACTACAGTCCCCTGGTTGTATGGTTGGCAGCGAAAATACGCAATACAGTTCCGTGTGTTTTCCTTTTTAAATGCAACAATACTGAAACAAAATCCATTTAATCGACATAATTGTATATGATATAGTTAATAAATTTTTTGTCAATTTATAAATGTACGCACCAACTACACAATTTATCTTACACGCGTAAACATCAAGTAATGTGTCCAGAGAGTAAGACATTTCCTGTCGTTAACCGTTACGCGCGGAAATATACGAATTGACTGAAAATAGATCTTTAGCAGGGCTTTTTAGAGGGCTCACTTTATTCCGAGCCACCTTTACGAAATTGTATTTTTGCTCTCCAGTAAAATATGCTGAAATGGACTTGTAAGGTTTTTGAAGTAAATCAACGACAAGTAAAATGTGTGTGGAGCGCAAGAGGGGAATAACTATAGTACTATGTTGCCACATTGTGTATGTAAAATGTCGTCCTAAAACATTTTGCCACTTTCATTTTCGTCTCCAACAATTTAACCCAAGATTCGCGTGGAGAGTTTTTATGGGGTTGTTTACAGACATGCTGTATAGGCTGTTTGCAATAATATGAGCACTTTAGAAGCCTTAGCTACTTTTTTTGTTAATTTATAATTTCCTTCAACATTTTAATGAAAACAAAGCATCGTAAGTAGCAATCAGAGTGTGCAGACTGTACCGTCACAAAAGTTAGTGTCTCAGGTCACAGTAAATAATATTTTTATGTATATTATTCTGGACACGGTGGTTGTCAGAAGTGCTGTATTTATCGTGAACAAGATATACCTTATTTGCGGCTGGAACCACGACCCGAGGCACGCTCTCTGCGGTCGGCGACGGAAGCTATCGATTGCTGCCTCTGCGACTGCCATGTCGTGCATAATGGACCGCCTGAAAAGCCGCTCGCTTTCCAGCGACGTGCTGACGTGTCGGTGCTCATAGATATTGATTGCTGACACATCGCTGCTGATATGTACACGTCTCACGCACACGTGTTGTTGCCTCGTCAGAGCGGCATGGCGACTGACGCGGCGTCTTGCTGAAATGTACCCTCGTAGGGAGTGTCCCAGTTGCCCTATGCAAACTTTTACAGTTGTTACAATACAAGTCTGGTTACTTTAGTATACATTTGACTGTTTTATAAAAAAAGTTTAGGGTTACTACAATCGATGTCTGGGAAACCATTCTACAATACCTACTTTCTTAGAGCTCCTATACGCACGTGTGGAAAATTTACAAACTATTCTTTAAAGTGTACTAGCACCTTGGTCACGGCTTTGCCCACGTGAAATTTTTGAAAGATAAACCATGATGATTGGTGGTTTTGTTAATGAGATATTGAGAGTATGGTGGAAAAACACTTTACGATTTTTCACCCGTATAATAATACCTCACCAGGCTTGTAGAGAGGACGATATATCGCGAAAATATTGCGTGCAACATACCTTTGAGTACACTGTAGTTAATTACAACACATATATATGTCTGACACAACGTAGTTGTCTGCAAACCAATAATACGCATAACATATTACAACAGCGGGATTCTTATTGGATCAGTCAAATAGGGCTACAGCTCCACAAAAAAGTGAAAGCCAGTCATCTTCAGGTAAACTGAACGTGCATTGAAACCCAGCAAATAGTCAAGTTTTCCCGCGATAAATCACCCTCTCTACTTATAAGATATCGAGGATATCATGGAAGTACATTTCCCCCCATTTCTCCATTTACTCGGTGCCTACACTAGCAAGAGGATACATAAAATATAAAATAGATTCTTTTGCCAGCTGCCATTAACATGTGCGCATGTAATATCACAGTTCTTCCCTTCACCTTACCTTACTCGAGATTCGAACATAAACCGCCTACCAGTGATCCAAACAAATACGTCAAGGTATGTCGTCACAGGTCAAGAAAGGTCGTCAGAATTCTTGACAAATAATAAATTGAATAATTGTGTATTTGCAGACACGTTTCCAAAGATATCAATAGAGCGGCAAAAAGTAAAACAACTTTTATATTATTTCTCCATTGCCATACCTGTTTTTCGAGATTTCTGGAGCATTATTCAATCCCCTAAATTATAGAATTTTTAAAAATCATTAATTTTTTAAAGTATTTACGTAAGTTTCATACCTATTCATAAATTATCGGGAGTCATCAACTGGTGTAGACGATACAGAGAATTAGTTGAAACCACATTATATTTTTTCATGCCCTTAGAGACTGAATTTAAAAGTATGCGTAAACTTGATTACTAAGCAATTACCACTTCAATATCTCACAAGGTTTAAGAGTTATCGAGAATTTATTGAAAAAAAAACATCATAGCCTTTAACCACCTAAATTTTAAATTTTTAAAAATCGAAAAAAATAAGTAATATCCTATTAAATAAACTTTTAATTTGAAGCGAAAAAACACCTCAGTATCTCTACGTATGTAAACGCTATCTAGTATTCATTTAAAACACATTCCATCTCTTTTCACCACTTAATTTTCTTATTAAAAAAATTCTAAGTGAGTGCCTACGGCGCAAGGGAAGGCCACCCTCAAAATGTCACGTCTCTAGATCCAGCGGTTTGGACTGTGCGTTTATAAGTGAGTAAGTGATTGAATGCGTCGGTGACTGAGTGAGTGATTGACTCTGTAAGTGTTTGGCTGAGTGAGTGGTTGACTGAGTGAGGGATTTGCTGAGTGAATGATTGAGTGAGTAAATGATATAGGGAGTGACTGAGTAGGGCACTTAATTATATACATATAATACATGCACGTAAAAGTGTATCTCACCTTTAATACTTAGAAAAGCGAATTTTGTATTTATATTTATAGTAGGTAAAATAATCTGTAACCAAAGAGAACATTAACTATGTATACTACCACTGATATTCTGTGAAAAACTTTTATACTAACTACCAGTTATAGTAACATTGCCACTAAAAAAATTTTTATTTTGTAGTAATATTTTAACTACTTTGTAATAATAAGTTAATAGGACAAAAACAGCTCTGTATATTCAATCAAAACATTGCATGTGTCCTTATGGATCTTATCCTAATAGCTTGTTTTGGATTTGTAATTGTCACGTACCCATGTTTTACGCTTGGGTAAAACAGATTTTAGCCTACCTTACGAAAGTAGGTTTGTGAGATACATTTCCTGTGTAAGTGGATGAATGTATTTGTGTGTGGGAACATGTCTCTTTATGCGTATGCGTGCGTGTTTTCCTGACACTTTTTTAACTCTGGATCCGAAATTTGTCAAACTTAGCAAATTGAAGTACTTAGTATTTTGACTCACTATGTTTTCGTAAGGATTACGCTGGCAAAGTATGCCCGTATATTTAAGTAACATTATGTATGACACGGTTAACCGACATTTTGCGTTTTAAACTCGTATAAAGTGGTGCTTATTTTTTCAAAATAATATCGGCAATTTGAAAATTGTAGTAATTTAAAAACTCGAGGATAATTTGACAATTTCTAGCATAGTTGACGTTTTTATTTAGCAGCGTTTATTTAGTACCATTACTATTTGAGATGAAGATAGCAATATATAAATAAACTGAGGTTGTAATTTTATTTAACTACGCAATTGTTTCTCATCTTAGTTAGGCCCCTAATATATATTAATGTTCATAATTCAATATTTTATTGAAGTACTCATTATTGTTGTGTGTCTACCTTTTGTTAATATAGCGTGACATAAATAAGTCAAGGTATCATGTCATATTATTTTCATGTATTCATGAGTAAATGTAGATCATATGAAGGACAATTGTCTCATTAGTTACGCCAGTACAAATTTAATGCACAAATTAACAGTAGTCTGCATTTGTAATAAGACTTTCTGAACGTTATGAACACGGGGTTTGCTACTGAATATTTATCTTTTCATTTTTGACCAGTGATTTAAGTTTTACGGCAATGTCTGTGTGTCTGTGGCTTCGTAGCTCCCAAACGGATGGATCGAATTTAATGCTTCATTATTCTTTCTTTTTTTATTATTATAGAAAGCTAGTTTCATCGGGATGGTTCATGCCTGTATTTAATAAAATATTTTCTAGCATTTAAAGACATGAGCTTTTCTCAGAACAAGTGTGTGAATTTCATATACATATAGTGGAAGAAAATTGATTGTGAATTTCCTGACTTCTCCTTTGGTTCACAGTATATTATGCTTTTTCTCACTGCGTGCGCTGTTTCTTTCTTCAGTATGTTTTTAATTTATTCAATACACTTGGATGTTGATAAATTTTTTAAATCCGATGGTCCTGCAATGAAATTGATAAACTGAACCAGATTCTGCGTACATGCGCTTAGTGTCAGTGATTCAGTATATTCATTCCTTGTGTTCCTTGTTCTAAGTGTTTATCACGTTTTGAAATTATGCCAAGTATTATGACCACAAAACTTCAGTAATTTTCAAAATGTATGTAAATAAAAATTACAAATAATTTCGTGTTTACAATGTAGACACATTAAAGTTTAAAAAAAAAAGCTGTATTAAAACTCCAAATTATATCTTAAAACCCCTTGACATACAAATCGATTGCTTAAAAAGTGGAAAAAAATTGTTTTAAATTATTGATGACGTTTAAGTGCGTCGGGGCCCTCTAAATAAAAGATGATGTAATACAAATTAGCAAAATTCTAACAGAATAGAACAAAACAGGACCAATTTCGTAAAATTACGTAACAAAATTTAATTTAAATGTTATTTAAGTTATAGGGTTATCTTTAGGAATTGCCACGTATGTACAAAAAACAATATACATTAGTTTAATTGCAGTTACTAATTTCGTTTCATGTTTGCTAATAAAAAAAAATATTTTGTTTACTTTGTGGCCTCCGACTGAATTAAGCGTCAACAGTAATTTGAAACTTTAATTTGTTTTTAGTTTTTAAAGACTCATTTTGTGTGCTGGATGGTCTGGGATTTTTTAAAATAAGTTTAATGCCAACTCTAAATAACGTGGCCTTCTTTTATATAATACAGATTGTAGCTGACGTTATGCACAACAAGTGGTACAAAAAAATTTTGATTTTTTTAATGCCACTGGTTTTGCAAATAAACTGCTTTGGAAATATTTTATGGGCTATTAATTAAATGTTATATGGTTGGAAATCTCACTTATAAATATGTAATAGTTTCGTTATTTTTATTTTTATTTTATTTCGTCTTACGTAAGAAATATTTTATACCGGTAAATGACATTACAACACTATGGATGAAACGTATGTAAATAAACACTTTTTAAATCATAACATTTAATATAATACCATTTATTACACTGGCCATTACCTTTGTGAAGGCGAAAGTTAATTGTTTGAAATAAACTTGGAATGGAAGCTGCAATGACAGAGGTTTTTTCTACTTTAATTCTATGAAATTCAGGACACAATAAGGAAAATTAATTAAGATCTCGAGCGGCTTCATAAATGGTGTATCAGTAATAAATAAAAACTGAATGCAGATAAATGTAAATACATGACAATTGCGACCAGCAAAATCCTAACGAAACTTAATACTGACCAACAAATTAAAATTAATGGAACTGTAATTCCCAAATGCGAAAACTATCGTAACCTTGGAATTGTTTTCGATCAAAATCTCTCTTGGAACAAACATTTCTTTTCTCTCCTTCAAACCGGCTACTACAAACTTAAGCACATTTATGAATTTAAACAAATTCTTCCACCTTCTCTGAAACTAAAGCTTTGTGATAGTATTGTTTTATCCTCCTTCAACTACTGTTCTGGCCTTTTCTGTAGCATAGATGACTCTTTGCAATACAGGGTCCTAAAACTTCAGAATGCATGTGTAAGGTATGTTTATAACCTAAAACGAAGGGACCACATCACAGAACCCTTAATTAAAACCGGCTGGTTGAACATGGAAAACATACGACAATTTAACTTTGCCACACAACTCAAATCAATTATCCACAATAACATTCCAATATTATAATAATCTAAACTGCTACAGTTAAACTCTATCCATTCGTACAACACCAGACATAAAATAAACTCCCAAATACCATGTCATAACAGTACAGCATTTAAGCGATCATTCAGCTACATGGTCAGTCGTGCCTCGAACGAGTTACCCACAAAGTTAAAAAAAACTGGATCATGAAGTGAAGAAAAAGTACATAGAGTTCCTACTGACAGGCCAAAATCGAAAATAACTAAACAATTATATGAATATGATAGGAGACTAATTCAACATTAATTCAGCATATCTCACGATTTGTAAACTCTCATATTTTTTTATGTAACAGACTTAGTTTAATCTTCTTTATTAATAACTTTTGTAATTTAGTATGCAAATTTTTATGTATCTTATTGCTTCTTCTAATCATTGTGTTTTTTATAACTGTATGTAGTCAACAATATGCACGACAAATTGTAAAACGGCCGTGGTGCTGAATTTTGCTCGTGTTAAAATAAATAATTTAATTAATTAATTAATTCGAATTTTGCCATTAGTGACACGCCACCAATATTAAGACGCTCACTTGCAAAAAAATGCATAATTTTATACTTTCACAACATAGATGTTACTTGTGACTACATTTTGCACTTATAAAATCTTTTTTACCTTTCAAACGCGTTACCATAGCGGCATGTCAGAGTCAAAATTTGCAAATTACGGGACCATAGAAATAACGAAAACCAACTTAGGCTACCTACATGAATGAAATAATTTACACTAAAATTAGACACTACGGGTCATGTCATAAAACATTTAAAAACACACAACAAAGCCCCTTTGTCATTTTTAAAAATTGCCGTAAACGAAGAAAATTGTCAAAATTTTCAGGTTTTAAAAAAGTACAAAGGAATTTCATTGTGTTTTTTAATATTTTAACAAATTTCCAACAAAACATTATTCCAGTAACATACAAAATTTGACTTTGACATGCCGCTATGGAAATAAAAGGAAAGCTAAAAAAATTGTACAAGTGAAAATGTAGTTACAAATAACGCCTCAAAAACGAACACAATGTCGTACAAATATAAAATTATGCATTTCTGCCGCGTGAACACCTTTAAGAGGATATTTTTAAATTAATGACAATTCTTCGAAGCAACACTTGAGGAGATTGGAAGGGGACACTCATATCATAACAAGATGACCCGAGTTCGATCCTCGACGTGGTCGAACTCCAGATTTTCTCATGTGGGAAATTACCGCGGTTTGGCGGGTTTTTTCGGGGATCTCCCTTTTTCTTCGCATATCTCATTCTTGTGCCTTATCTCACGCAATCCTCCGAGCCAAGCAGATGGCTACGGGCGCCAAATAGTAAGTTTGTACCCGGTGTGCGGTACCTTGCCAGCGGGTACCGGGTACCCTTATCACACCCAGAAGTCGCGTTCTCCAGTCCACGACATTCGTGGTCGTAACGACCGTCTCGTAAAACCCACATAAAAAAAGTTTGCTCATCGGTCAGCGACAGAGATTAGAGAAACATGCGTATACAGCAGGTAGTAGTTTTATGGCGAGTGTATTGTGGCCTTTAGACAGAAAGGGAAGAAGACTATTCACGTAAACACATAGCTGTTGGTTGTCTAACCATAATCTTGAGGCCTATACACAATTGATTACTTTAACATTTGACTTTGCGCTTCCGTTACTTTATGCATGTCGTCAATTTCACAATACAAACGTAAAGTTAAAGTAACGGTAGTTGAAAAACGATTGAGAATCTGTTTGTAATTTAATAGAAAAAGTATGACAAAAATAATTATAAATATGCCATGAAAGCATATCACATTAATATTCCAAAACTAAGCCTAGTTATTAATATATGTAATTTATTTTTTTTTTTTTTTTCAACAAAACCGAGGCGTCTATTGACGCAACTTAATGTTACCTGTTGATTTTTCACGAACTTTCATTACTAGAAAGCAAAACGATACTCAGAATAAAATATTTTCCGTTCTAACATTCAAAATCAGCTGGTTCTTTGCGAACGACAATCTTGACTTTGACTTAAGGTTTTCAGTTTATCGGAAACGTAAAGTCAAGGTTGCTTGACTTTAGCTTGGTGACGCTATTGTGTACGACTCCCTAAGAAGCCATGTATTGAGGGCTATCGTAATGTCAAATGTTAAATTCAAATGCTAAAGTTTTCAATTGTGAAAACGCCCTTATTTCTCAATATTATTACATGAACAGCTGGCTGCTACCCGCCACATTGTTTCGTGCGTAAACAAAAAAGTAATCTTGACTTGTATTTTTATCTTAGTTCCGGTTGCCGTCAAGTTGTGACAGGCATGTTAGCATGCATCCCCTTTCCTGCTCTCTCAATGAACAGCGTTGCCAACCGTTGTATATTTATCATCCAAATACGATAACTTCGTGTCTTGTACGATGTACGACCTAACTATCGGATCGTGTGCCAACTGTACGATCGTGAGCATTTTCCGTAATCCGAGAACAGCTCTGTTTATGTTTACCTACTGTAATTGGTGTTTTAGTATAACACACGAGTAATCTGAACGTCCGTAAATCCCGTTTTTAAATTTTTCTGAATTTTAGTGTGTTATCTTAGTATTTACGTCTGTATACTTCGTTTCTACTGACTGACAATTTAGTTTGTACACAAACATTATGTTTTATAGTGTCTTTAAAGTCTTATCTCAATATTCAAAAGCTTTCAGAAAACTTTTTTTGTACGATCCTGGAAGGGTCTTGTACGATCCTTGCATTACTCATGGTTGGCAACATTGCCTATGAGCTTCAAAGCTCTGGCGGCGAGCAGATTTATGAAACAATCCTGTCTGCTTGCGAGCGAGGCAGTTGCCTCGGTGATTTGTGCGCCGTCTCTTCCTGAGAGCACAGACTGTTCCTTCCTCGCATTACCGTCTCTCGTGGCAGTAACTCACCGCCTTTGTCATGCTAAGTAGAAGGAAACGCGCTGAGGTACAAATAAGAGCGGCAAGCATGAATTACACTCCGGACATTACAAGTCACCCGGAGACCGTTACTTCCTCCCTCGAGGAGATACGCTCTCGCAATCTCGGAGGGCGGCCAGAAAGAACGGCATTCGGTTTTAATAGAACCCTGACCTTTAATACCTTGAACTTGCTTCGCGTGTGGAGGCAGCCATGGCCTCGGTAGGAATACAACTGTTGAAAGTTGAGCCGGTTACGCTGAGGGATGAAGGTCTTTGAATAAGTAAAAAAAAATTAGAGGAAAGCCTAATTTATTTACAGCTACGTACACCAAAATACCTGAATGTCATTACTGACGAATCACTACTAAATAAATGTATATGATAATGTCTCCAGTATGCTATATCACAAGTTAAGAGCAAACTGAAAATACAGTTACAAGCTACCTAATGGTAACTAATTCAAAACAATAAAGTTTCAGTCCTCTACCCAAGTTTTCGGTACGCACCTATCACTAAAAGTGGATCCAATGTCCTAGCTCGGAGCACCTAGATGGTCCTCTTGGAGTCATGGAACGCCCTCGTCGACACTACTCCTCACAGTAAACAATATCGCCGAACACTCACGAGTACCGTGCGCAATCTGTTGCTATCACCATGACTCACTTGCACCCAAGATACCTTTCGGCCAATACTCTCTCATTCTGTGGCACAGCTCCTTTAATGAACCTACTATTAAGGCCATTCTCTCTAGTTTATACATTATTAGAGATGTTAATTTTTTACGCCTAAACGAGAGCAGATATCAAAAATATGTATGACAATTTTGTTTCAAATCGTCTTCTCAATGTTGGCTGATTTTTTCACGGCAGTAAATACTACGGTTTTAACTAACTACGTAGTTAACAAAATTATGGTTAATTGGGTTTTTAGTCGAAACTGTTTAAATTCTTGCTTCGAAAAATTAGCTGTTACGGTAAAAAACAGTTTGAACAAAACTGCTAGACAGATTTTTTTTTATATCTGCTTTCATTTAAGTTTAAATAAACAAATATTATCGAAAACCCAGTATAAACTGAAGAGTATGGCTTTATTAAATGTCCAGAAATATTACGGCAACTTTCTTTTTTGGAGCTGTGAGAAATACACAGCATCAGGGTCAAACCACCGTCGGGGAGAATAGAGTAGGCACAAGAATTCTCCAAGCCGTGGTATCTACTGTTAGCTGTCTTTATGAAACTCGAGAGAGGCGTGTAGGTGGTTGCAGCGACGTATATCCCAAAAATATAATGCGAGCAGTACAGCACGCATTGAGGCCCGTTCGCTGTATCAACGTACGCTGTTTGCATAATAGTCACGTCTCGCAACGTAATTTAATTTGCGTACCTACCGTTTGTCTATTTCATATTTACGTGCCTTTAATCATCACTTGGTAGTGACAGGGGTAATCCCGTGAATGTTAGTGCAAGTTATTGTTGGTGAAACTAATGTTGTTACAATTTGTTTCAGTGCCTCACGTGACGTATATAGCCCTGCTTCATGGCCAGTCATTGGTAGAGATTATAATTTAATTGCGGGAAAACTTGACTGTTTGCTGAGTTTCAAAGCACGTCGAGCTTATCAAAAGATTAGTGGTTGTCGTTTGTACGTGGAGCTGTTACCCTATTTGACTGAGCCAATAATAATCCCGCTATTGTAACATTTGATGGCTATTATTGGTCTGCAGACAGCTACGTTGTGTCAATCGTATATATCACCCAACCATACGTGTTACAAGAAGCTACATTGTATCCAAGGGTATGTTGACACGAAACATTTTTGCGATACCCATGTCATAATTAGAGGCATGTCAAATTCGCGGATTCATCTGGCAGTAGCATAGATTTCTCAGTCCTGTACACGCTCTGGATACAGTCGATTGTTCATTGGCTTACAACCTTACAAGCGAGTAACAAGAGATATCTCTAGGAATTATTACCTTATTTACTATTGGCTTGCGGTAGTCAAATGCGTTTCGTGACAGCCGCCAGCTAATCACACACGTGATTATGAAGTATATATTTTGGCGTTCAACTTGACCTGGAATGTATTTGCGAAATTGACGTACCTCTTGTCATAATCTCTAGTCACGGTATGTTTTAAAATATCGGCGGCTCGAGGTTCTAACCGAAAATCACAGCCGTGTGTTGTCGCAGTATTCTTGCTATGATAGGCACAGTCAAATGAGAGAAGCCTCTGCACTACTATATTCTGCCAATAACCGTAAAGCGAATATGCAGATGTGCATGTAAGAAATTGAAACAAATTGTTGAATAAATATTTCAACATAAACGACTGGCTCTAAGAATGTTGTTAAGGCCCGGCATCAGTCGCCGTATTGAATTATTTTATTATTCACTCTTATGAAATTCTGAGGAAAAAAATTTAAAATTTCCTATTATAATATCAAATTCTATTTACCTTGCGCTAAAATAAAAGTATCGCAGTTACACTTTTAACGTATATTTAAGTCGTAATCAGTCGAGCAAATTAAGAATAAAAAAAAAATACTCGACTAATTACGGCTTAAATACACGTTAAATATTCAACTGCGATTATATTATTGTAACCCAAGGTAAATAAAATTTATACTATAGTAACAAATATTTCATTTTTCTTCTCAGAATTTCATAAGAGTGAAAAATAAAATAATTAAATATGGCGACCGATGCTGAGCCTTAAGAGTCGAGTGGAACCATCTCATCATTCGTCTGAAGCGATGTTGGAAAACCTTTGGAAACCGAGATCAGAATAGACGTAATCAAAAATCGAATCCGGGTACTTTTACATGAAATAGGAGAGTCTTGCCACTGCTCCAACTAGCTTGATTTATTGCTTTAAGTGACTAATAATTCATAACCTTAAAAAATTTGTTTTATTATAACCAGAGGTGACTTACGTAAAGTTATGAGTTACTTTAGAACACTTTAACATGATTGTTATTGCCAATGGGTGTGTGTGTGTACTGTGCATAAATAAAAATTTCATATTAAAATTAGCTATTTGTAATTTTTGAAAGTAAATTAATTTACTCAGTGCTGCTGCATGTATGAAGCAGATATATGTATACATTTAATGTCCCAAAGTCTCCCCAGTGTCTAAAGATGCTTCTAACTATGGTTATATACCGCAAAAATCTTTGCAGCTCCTTTGTTTGCATTTGTATTTAATATCATCTTGATACTTGTAAAAACATATCAGTTTTATTACGTTTGCAGCACTGTGCTTGTATTCCACATGATAAAAAAAACTGAAATGTATTCCTACAGTTTGGAAAATAAAGTTTAAAATTAAGTAAGTACAAAGAGAAGTAACTCTCTAAAATATAAAAACCAATGATCTAGCGCACCCGTGGCACGCTTGACTTGTATTTGGGAGGATATGGATTCAATTCACTCATATTTCTGTATTTAAACAGTTTCCCCATCCAAATGCCTCCAGACGAAGGCTGCGATAGTTATTTGACATAACTAACGGCTAACTTTGTGTCCTAGTTCCTATCCTGGTGTACATTTATGCGAAAATACTCTAAAACACTCACTGTCGACTTGACGAAAAACCCCTACATAAATTTAAAAAATACAAAACATGTCGTTACCAGCATAACTGAAGATTACTTCCCTCAAAGAGGGTGCAAATCATTCCTGATAGTAAAATCGTATACGCAATCAAGGAATATTAAAAGATAATATTGATTTAGACGTACAATACATTATATGTACTAAAGATAAGTCAGCTTGCCAAATAATATGATTACTTTCCCGGTTAATGAAATATCAGGGATTCTTTGAAAACACATTTAACCCTTTTCGCCCCCTTAATTATCTAAATTCATAAAACCCATTCTAAGTGGGTGCCTACGTGGAAGAGGAAGCTTCCTTCAAAATTCCATGGTTTAAGGTCCAGCGGTTTGGGCTGTGCGTTGATAATGCGTGAGTGAGTGAGTGAGTGAGTGAGTGTGTCTGTCTTAAGATATGGGATACAATGCTAAAAATATAAAAATGGCCGCCATTTTTAAAATATGAACTCAGGATGAATGGAATTCACAATATTTAAATGAGCTTTGTGTGTAGTACACGTGTACCCAATTTTGGTAAAATTTGAAAAATATTTTCTAGGACATGCAAATCTATATCATAAATATAAAAATTACCGATTTTGAAAAACGCACACAGGATTAAATAAATACACAAAGTCAGCAAGTCAACTTTCTATGTAGTTAGTAGGCCTATATTTGTACCAAGTGTGGTGAAATCTGAAAAATATTTCTTAAGATTTGTGATACTATGCTAAAAATATAAAAATTGCCGTTATTTTGAAAATATAACACAGGATGAATGAAATAGACAGAATCAAGTCATATTTATATGTAGTATATGTGTACCAAATGTGATGAAATTCTACTGAATGGTTCCTTAGATATCGAACTTGATCGAAAAATTTTAAAATGGCCGTTATTTTGAAAATATAAACATAGCGAAAACGAAATATTAAAAAGTTTAGTCAGATTACATGGAACTATATGTGTTCAAAGTTAGATGAGTTTTGGTCCACTGGTTTAAAAGTTTTTAGGGGAACACACACACACGGGCCCACACTCACACACACCAATACAGACACATACTCACACAGACATACAGGCAGAAACGGGAATCTCATAAGCCTACTTTTTCGTTCGGATATTAGGCTATAAACTAACGGCAATGTTTCGAATATTGCTGACCTCTACTTTCGTCATATTTCAGTGCAAAATGACAAAAATTCTACCTGCCCGTATTCACGTTTATCAGGTCGAGATTGCAGCTGCGATGTTCAAGGAGCACACAGCGCAACCACGTATGCTAATTTTAAAACTTGACTGTTTCCGTGTCGTTACAACACCGCGCTCCCTTGCAATGTCTACGAAATAAAGTGTTTGGGTACAATTTAAATGCCTGATGTCATTGCCTATCAATATCTAGGAATTATAAAACATCTTCAAAAAACGGTAAGCTAGTCTAATCTAATAAACACATTTCAGCGTGTGGTTCAATCCAGGTTGCATTTGCTATGACAATTCATAGCGTACTTATGCAATGTTATTAAATATAACATGAATAATCAAATTCTAAATGGCTTGATAAAAATTTTACATGATTGGAAAACGTTCATGTAACCACAATTTTTTTGGTATTAACATATTATCAGCAAGAACAGTTTAGCAAAATCATATTACTGAGAATCATATGCGTACCGAGTTTAATGACATTTTTAAAAATAGTTTATCTGATATTTCGTGTGATCGGAAAATGTTAAAACGGCTGCAAGTATGAAAATATGAACATGGCGTGAACAAAATACTTTTAAGTTGTCATCTTACAATGCAATACATGTGTACCATGTTTGATGAAACTCGAATGTATAATTCTTCACATATGACGTATCAGCAAGAGAAATAAAATTGACAACCATTTTGTATAATTGACACGACATAAAACAAATGCATAAATTTCAAAGCTTATTACTAACTGGTACATGGGGACCTACTTTACTGAAATGTAGTCTAAGTAAGATATTCACAAACTTTTTAAACGGGCCACACACACACGATCACAGGAAGGTGATCTCGTAGGTCTATTTCTTCTTCATAATGTACACTTACAAGAGACAGTTATCAATTTTTATTTCAGCCACGGTCTTACATTTGGACCGGTTTAATTGAGACAAAATTGATAACCGTTCGTTTCTTATTAGAAACAGCAATTAAAAATTTCACCTTAAGTCATTTTACAACAAGATTCCTGTGGTAGCGTCATACAAAAATTGGCGTGTGTATACATCTGATTCTGAATAATAAAACTACTGATAATGTACGCATACTTCTAATAATCTTCCTGCCACATTAATATAAACTACACATGCTAAGCTGTTTTATTTTTTTTTTTTTTTTTGTTTACGGGCCACATTTTTCTGACATGTCACATTTATTAGATACTTTGAATGGAAGAAAGCAACGCCTGCTAAAATATATTAAAAATAAATTTAATTGAGTATGATTAAACAGAAGGATTACACGTTTATATGAATCTAAACTACTCTCAAATATTGTGTTATTAAATTCTTTAGCATTGTGAAACTAAAATTGCGTTACCTACAATGCATATTTTTATCACACCTGGCTCTATTGCACTCAATGTACGAACTGTTGAAATAAAAGTGAGTTTCAATATAAATATTTTTGTGAACACTTTTAGTACTCTCAGTTCATTACTACTTCCAGAGTCAATTTTGTAAAGAACTAGGAAATTGTCATCGACCGTTTGATTTAGTCCTCTGCAAAGCTTGTGTAGTAACAGAATTAGCTGTTTTTTTTTTTAATATTTTATGTGTATAATTCATTTGAGAAATTTTTTTATACTTTAAATAAATTTACTTTCCATTTTTCTGTGAAGTTCCACAGAGCGAGTGCACATAATAATATTTCAGAATGCTGTACGACGGTCAAATTTTTTATTATAGATAAAATAATGTTTTATGATGATGTTAAGTAGTATTACCTAAATGTTTTTTCAACGAATTGTATGACATTGTGTATTGCATAGAGCAGACACAGCCTATCATAAAATGTACAAAGTTTTAAGATAGAGTTTCAGGGATAGGAACTCGTGTGATAGTCGTGACGTGTTGCCGCACAGTTCTTCGAGTGGCAGTAAATTATCTCGTGGTGGAATATGTAAATGTGTTGCGGTGGAGAGCGATAAAGGTTATTTCCTCGATGGTCGTGGTTTCCTTAAAGAACATCAAAACTCTGCGCCAAGACGGCTCCGGCAAGGCCCGCCCGCGAGCGGAACGTAATTTAATCAATTACAGCCGAGAAACCTAGTTAGCGCTTCCCTGGGGATAAATCGAGTTAAGACTACAGCAGCCCGAAAGATCCCGTGAGAAGGAATTCAGCAATGGCTGGAGGTGTGTGACGTGGCTTGGAGAAAGAGCAAGAACTCCCGAGCTTCTCCAGCAAGCCTCTGGGCTTTCATTGGTTCTGCAAGCACGCTTTTCCTATGTAGAGGAAACTCTTTCAACACTATTGCAAACATTTTCTCCGTTTATGGTATTGTTACACACAAACGAAGAAGTGTTTATACTACGTAGTCTTGACTTCCTGGCTGCAGCCGCGTCGTGCTGGTATCTTGCAGCAGGCAACATCAGGACTGAAAGCCGGGAGTTGGAGGAGGCTCTTATATAGTAGCCTGAGGGAACACTGTATGTGATTGGCTGTCAAAGTGGCCTATTATGACAAGCCAGAGCATAATACATCGCTGGCTATCACTCCAACCAATCAGGAGAGAGCTTGAGCTTCAGTAATTGGCCGCCTAGGGATCCAGTCAGGAGCCCCCTGTACTCATATTGGCCCTTTGGACAGCCAATCACAGGAAAGGTGCCCTCATGCTTATATAAGAGCCTCCTCCAGTCCCCCCCCCCCCCCCCCCCCCCCCCCCCGGTTTTCAGTCTTGTTCAAGACACCCTGATGTTGCCTGCTGCAAGGTACGGCGAAACGTTGGTACAAATACCAGCACGACATGGCTCCAGCCCGGAAGCCAAGACTACATGCCTAACAGCAACCGCCAAAGCCTGCAATCTTCTAGTGGTTATACCATATAAACCAGAAACCAATACCGGACAGCTTGAGCAGTTCTGCGAGAACTGATTGTTTCCACCTGAAACCAAATGATAACAGCACTAAAGCTTTTATTTATACAAGATATTCTTGCCAACGTTTCATCACGAATAACCAGTTTTAATTGACACTTAAACCAAAATAGCAATTTGCTAAACATGTAAGTAAGAGATTGATTATAATAACAGAAAACAAATAAATAACTCATGACTATAAAACTGTTCAGCAATAGTCTCTGTAGCATTTGGTTAAACACACTGACGTAAAGGCAAGCAAATGACACTCAAATTAATTAAAAATTTACACACACTTGTGACGTAAATTTATACAATAAAGTGAGGGAAATGACTACAAACGTTTAAGAATGTTAACCAACAAACGTATCGAAAATCGTTTGCAAGATAATTATCTTTTTTATTATTTAGATGTATTTGTAGCAATGTTGTTGTTATTTTTATCATGTATGTTTTATAGAACGTAAAATCACGATGAGCGTTAAAACTGAACTACTAATGTTTGCAACATTAGTGTATTGTGGTAACCACTACACAAAGCCACTTATTAACTGTTATGCTTTCTTATGGCGATACATTTGGTTTCAATCTTCCATCAAACTCTTGCTAATTATGTATGCGAAACGTTCTGTAAATGACACAAAAGTAGCCTTTCCATTGATGTTTAGGTGTTCGTGAAATTTCGCTGTCACTGTCATGAAAGTCAAATTAATTGGAAACAAATTACTCAAATAAGTAAAGTGAATATTACCTCTCAGTTGTTCAGTAAATTTACCTAGTTTACACTACAACAACCTACATCCTATGCATGTGACGTTTTCTTCCATAGAGAAAGTTGTCGTGGTGCTTGTTCAAACATTTTCTCCACTCTTGATTGGTCAGACAACTTATCTCGGTACTTGTACTGCACCCAAGGGGTACAAGACCAATGCTGACGGCCTATTTATAACTGTTACCAAGTTGAACGGTGCCATATTTAGTCCATAACAGGCGATGTCCTATACCAAAGTTTTTTTTGTAGAAAAATATCGGTACCCCCGCCCCTGCTGAAGTATACAATTCCCTATCTCCGCCTGCAATATGTCAGTATTCAATTTGGTCATGTAACAAAAGAACAGTTTACAGTCTAGTTATTTTATAATGTCTTTGAAGGCACCGGCCTTTATATCTGAACAGTCTCACAAAGCATAGATATTATAGAGCGTCTCACGCTTAGATCGCAGTACAGGTTATATGAATATTCGCTCTAACTTTTCAACACACAGTAACTGCTGGTAGCACTCTCCTTGTATCGGCACGCGCTGTTGCCAAATATCCAAAAATTGTCACGTTGTAACTTTAATCTTAACATTTTTGCGAATTGTACAGCATCGAAACGCGCATTATTGTATATAATTGTTTCATCATTTACACTATTTTAAGGAGTTGAAAAAATAAAGAAACAATATTTTGAACTCTGTACTGTTTTCAAGTATCCTTAAATATATCACATCATAACTTACGAACCAAAAGCAAAATCGTATCCAGATTTTTATGGTGTGTAATTTCATATATCTGGACGCCAACGAAGAAATCTGAAGGCTAAATTATTTTTCGTTCGTAGTACAGAAATGTCTTTCTAACATTATGTGCACTTCCTAACAAACTGAAACATCAAAAAGTTCGTCAGTGGGAAACTTTTTTGCTACTGATGTTATATGGGGGATGATAGCGAAGAAGTTGTTCGTAATGAGTTAAATCTATTCGCAAAACCAACCCCACCTCAATTGTCTTAGCCGTCCTCTTGTTCCTAGCTATGAAATGTGTGGCGTATTATTGCCATGTGCTCGCCGCGCGCTCGTCCAACAAACTCGACAGCTGAGTGTCACTCGAAGTGTCCTAAACTGGTCAGTAGCGAAACTACAGTGTCTCGCGGTCGAGCGATTAATTATATTTGTTGACTGATTTCGAAACAAATTTTCATGTGTGTAATTTTTGTTAAAAAACAATAACACAGTAAAAAGTCGTAATATAGGTAGGCTACAGGAAAGGGAGCGAAATATTGTATTTATCTTATTCCAGCATCTTCTATGTACAATAACGCATTAAGGAAGATTTAGATGAAACAGGATGTTCCAAACAAACCATTTACGCTAGTAGGAAAAAACAATAGCAACCCAGTACATTAAACTAACATGAAAAATTGAAATCATAAAGGAAAGACAAACAAGAAATAATTCCCGTAAACAAATTTACGGCAATGATCCTTCATTTCTGCTACTTGTATGGTAACTATTTTTAAAATCCTAAATTAGAGCAAATATAAAAATAAAACTCTTATACAATTTGTTTATAAGATTTTAATATGTCAGATAATTTCTTTACTTGACAGAAAAATGTATATGGTTTCGGTAAGTTTTTGACTCACATAAATTTGTAATTATCTTTAACTGTAAAGGTTAAGGACTTATTGCGGAGTTTTGCAGTGATTTCGAAAATATTTTTTTTATTGCTACCTAATACTCATATCAAAATTTCGCTGCACAGTTTTGACACTTATATGTTATAATTTGTAGCTGAATTTTTTTGTAGAATTATACCGAACGGTTTTTATATTTCATTACCAAAAGTACTACGTTTTTCGACGTGAAAATAAGCAAAAATTAAGGAAATTATTTTTTGCTGGCGAATGGTACATTATTAAAAAAAAAAAAAAAAAAACGCGTCCACATTATTGTGCATCGTGTGATTGTACATTGACTCAATTTTTTTTTTTTTTCAAAACTTTTGGTTAAAAATTATTTGAGTTATTGGCACCAGTCTGGAAAAAAACTCGGGAACAAGCCCTTAAGTATTGAAAAAAATTACATAATATACTGTGAAATAAATTTAAATAATACTGGTAGACATATTGTTTATACATACTCTGGTTACACTTAAGATATAATTATAAAATAAGTAGTGGAAATGAGTGATATGCCTAAGTTGACAATATCATGGCAGAACATTAATAAACTCTCCTTTCTTTGATAACCGAGCATGGTATAGTAGTGGTAAAACACTCGCTTCACATTCGGGAGGATCCGGGTTCGATACCCGGCTTTGATCATACTGATTTCGGTTTTCCAGGGTTTTCGGAAGTCACTCCGGGCGAATACTGGGATGGTTCCTTACCAAAGACCATGGTCGATTACTTTCCCTTATCGTCCCGCGTATCTCTACCAAGGCCTTGTGCTGTTCGAGGGCACGTAAAAACGTCCAAATAAATAACATCCTTCTCTTCCACTTTATATGTATTCTTAGCAGACAGTAAAAGTTACAGAAAATATACACATTTTTCAGTTCCCGTAAGACAATGGTTTTGAATGATTAATGCTTAACCATAAACTACTCCAATCCCCATTTTTGTCTTCAGACTGATGCTACTAAAATGGAAGAAATATTTCGTTTTGTCAGCAGTAGCTATAATGATTAAAATAACCTTTATGTGATAATAATTATTTCTTAATGAATTGCCCGTTACAATTCATGTAGTGAATTAATATCAGTGGAGTTTATGAATTGTTTCTTATTTAAAGTAGTGGAAAATGTCATTAATCACATATTTTGAAGCGTGATGCTATACAAATTGTGATATCAACTAGAATAATAAAGAATATAATATTTTAAAACTCATAATTCTGAAGTAGTGCACCTCCCGAACTTTGTAACGCTGCTGCGACCTGGCAACAGCGCGCGATGTGCGCTCTATAATGCAATCTAAGGTTGGGACGTAACTGCTAAGGTACGTGAGTATTTTTAAATGACTTGACTATTGCTAAAGAAGTAATTTGTAGGAACCCCAGAATGTGATAATATAACTCGTGGACAAACTTGTTTCAGTGCCGTAGTGTAAACTTCTTGGTAAGTAATGTGAACTTTTTAACTCTCCTACACCTTGGAGTTCTGTATATTCACATCACAGACGTGTGGTACGTCCGTAACATTATTCTGTTTGCCACAGACAAATGAGCAACGCGTTGACATTAACCAGTAACCATGAAGCATAGTTGCAGACGTGCCCAAAAGGCACTAACAAGTTCGTGAAAAGAATAACTTCACAAAAGTCTTGGGTGACTTTTAATATGAGACCTTACGTACACCGGACCTAATTTGCCGCGTTAAGGCCAGCGCATGATTCCAACGTCATGTTTTACGAATCCGGGTGGTTTATTCCAGTTACAGCTGTCTAAAAAAAAAACGTTTTTAGCCATTTTGAGGGGCTCCAAACACCTGTTTCTAATACGAATGTTGCAGTTTTAAAATGGTAGAAGCCTAATTTTAACCCTGTTTTTTTTTGTAGCTAAACATATCGTGAATAAGTTTAGCAGTTAGCGTATAAAATATAGGTGCGGCATGCTACAATATCAATCATGCGTCAAGTATCAAATGCATATACCTCCTAAGTGCCGTGATTATTTTCTGATGAAATAACGAACGCGCGATCACTTTTTTTTCTGTAAACCAATTCACTCTTCTCAAAGCATTTCTATATTTGGCTTTCCATTTAGTATCTGTGGCTGCCAATTGATAACACAGACACACATCGCAGTAAAATGTATCACGTGAGATTGCTAAGATATTTACAATAAATATTTAGACTCTACGATGGTATTATAATATTAACCTTACAGCGTTTTTTACATTATTTATTACGATATAATTAATTTTGTAGGGAATGCAAAAACATTTTCTTTATTATTCCCAAACGCCTGGTGGTTAGTACACAACTTCTCTGTGTTGTTGTCTCTTATGACCTCTATGTCAACGAGGCGTAAAGTTGGATAACCTTACCTTCCATATTTGTTTGTGTTTTAGAGCATAATTATTTTTTATTTATTATTTTAAAATTGATTATTGAGGTTCTTACCGTTGGCAGCATACATTTTGATTAATGTCAGAGGTGATGGTTTATCGCGGGAAAACTTGACTGCTTGCTGGATTTTAACCTACGTTAAGTTTATGAAAAGATGACCGGCTTTCACTTGTGCGTAGAGCTGTTGCCCTTTTTGACTACCAATAAAAGTAGCGCTATTTTAATATTTTATGCATACTATTGGTCTACAGGCAAATATGTTGTGTCAGTGTTTTCAAGGCTATGTTGGCGCAAGAAATGTTCGCGATATACCATCATCTCCATTATTTTCAGCACACTGTTGACTGCCGTACTAAGTTTATTAAGCTTCAGGAAAACTGGAATCATAACCTACAGAGTGTAAAGTAACGCAAAAGTCTACATTTAAAGAACACCAACAAGACTTTCTTCTTAATGACGTGTACACTGTGATTTTGTGACTTCTGAAATAATCCGTTAATGTATCCGCCTATGGTAACTAACCAACGTTTAGGTAAGCGCTTTAAATTTAAGTAGCAGAGACGTACCTAATCGTCCAGTCCGTAGACAAAAATAACTGTATCATACAGTAGCAACTGAATTGAGTCACGTGCTTCGTTAAAGCTCTGCATCGGAACACTACAAATAACATCTTGTAGCAAACATGTTTTTACAGGAACCATATCTTGCGTGTATTTTGAAAGGTACCTACTTTATAGTGCAAAGTGAAGTACGCCTAACTGAATTTTGCAAACTGTCAGAAACTACACAACTATAAT
>PNEQ01028001.1:22980-51427 GCA_003012365.1 Medauroidea extradentata
CGCACCTGCAACTCTGCTTTGTGGTCAGCGATTGGATGCCGTAACATACAACGTCATGTAATCAAACCCGCAAATCACAGACGCCACGTGTCGCAGTTGTCCGTGTACCGATTGGCACAGTCAAATGAATAACGACTCTGCACAAAAACACTCTGCCAATAATCATGAAGTTGAACTGCAGGTGTGCACGTAAGGCATTAAAACAAAGTGGGGCAAAAATCTTTTCGCGAAAATTACCGGGCCCTAACTATAATTTTGTTTTAGAGAAAGGTAAATTATGCCGTGTGTCTCGTATTTGCCAGACAATGACATCAATAACACAGACTAGATGTGTACTATAAGAAGTATTTATGAACGTACATAAGTACGTTTGCATTAATCACTACATGTGTGAACTTATTTGTTGCATATTTATACATGCAAGTATGAATACATAAATATATCGATCTGAAAATATTTATAACATTGCGTAAATGCATGGACACATATGAATGCAAATTTGCATTCGCAGTGTTAGCAAGTATTAATAATTTTGTAAGTATTCGTTCAAAAATATATGAATTAAATGATATTTACGTATTTTTTTGCATACATTAAATTAAAATGTACGTATTTTATATATTTGAATATTTGTAGCAGTTTTATTAATACAAGAACACAACTTTAAGTGAATTATTAAAGGATGTGTATGTTTGTATGTATGCATGCATGTGTGTATGTATGCGAGTGTTTTATTATGAAAGTATAATAGAATGTTATTATTTATTTGTTTTTGTATTGAAACCCATAGTCATAGGAATAAATCTAAACAAGTTCAGACTTACTGCACATCACACCCGCATTATGGCTGTCTGTTGTATCATCCTGGCCAAAATTGTTTGAAAATAATTTACTTGTATGAATTTATATTCTGAATTAAGATGCATGTTTATTATTATGACCATTATGTATTCTCAAGATCAAAATTCTTACAAGTATACAGGATAATCTTCAGGTAACTTGGTAGTGCGACATTCCTTGTCACTCTGTTAAGCTCGCTCAGTTAAAGTACCTTTCAAAAACATATGTTTATTTCTGGGACATAAATTAGATCCTTTGCTCTTTGTGGATTTACTTTCACTTTCGTGTGGTACTGAAACAACTTTTACTAAAGGAAGTATAAACACGAACATAAATGCAAAATAAAAAAAAGTGAAAACTAAAATCCTTTTCAATTTTTTTATTTTTTATAGCAACATGAAAAATAGTAAACGTGCGTTTAAAGTCAATCCTCACACTAAAAAAGTGACTTTAGATGTAACTATAAAATCAAAAAAGGGGTTAGTTACTACTTATTGTATTTAAAGAAAAATAGTTTGACAGAAATTTAAAAATGCGCTTTAACAAAACACGTGAAGCACAAACGTAACGTAACTCAAATAACATATAAAGTTCGCGTAACAGTTACAAAATTCAAGCTTTCTTTTAGACATATTTGAAGAGTTACAAACCAAACACTTCTAGATATATTTGAGTACTAGAGCGTATTTAATTCAGTAATGAATAACTGGGCTTGGAAACATCATGCACAGCACGGAAAAGGATATGACCAGTTAAATTTTAAGCAAGACCAAGTTTTCTAAACAACATGAAATTTAATTGCAATCATTAAACACTGAATCCATAAAACATTAGTCATATTACGCGGCCGTGCAACCGGCAAATTCTATCGGTATACCAAATTAACTGAGTGTTAAGACCACGGGTTCCTATTTATGTTGTTTTTGAGAGTTAAATTTTTTAAAACCTGAAAGGGAGCAGGTATTGCAAAATCATTACTCATAAATGTTAAAAATAGTTTGTACTGTGTAGAATTTATTTTTCAAAACGTAAGTTTTAATAATTTTTCCTTATTATCGACTTAATTACTATTTAAATGTCAATAATTAGTCAAATTTATAAAAACTTACGTTTTGAAATAAAAATGCTACACAGCACAAACAAATTATCATGTTTATATATAACAGATTAGCGAAACCTGCTCCCGTTCAGTATTTAAAAAATATAACTTACTAATATCGTAATCAGGAATCTGTTACCTTAAATAAGATAAATAAAAGGGCTTAACAATAAACGTTTCTCCTAAAATTTACACAACAATTCATAGGAAATATATGAACCGGGAAACTATACCCAGGCAGGAAAATTGTTATTTCAAGTACGTCGCGTCTGTCAGCTCCCTTCTGAGATGCTCGAATCTCATCGATATCTTAACAATACAAAATCTGACACGCCATGGAATTTATTATACACTGTCAATAACGTGGCAAGAAGTCCCACAATATGTCATCGGCAATACGTACGTCGATAGAGTGTAGAAGTAGACGATCGCAAGTTACCAACAGTAAATGTTGACCACAACACGTGCATTACAAAATCATGCAAAGCAGGACTTGTAATTTAGCCTTAACTTTAATTTGGATGACGGCATGCCAAAACCTGAATTTCTTAAATTTAACTTGTGTTGTCTTCTGTCATTTTTTTTTGTCGACCACTGTGTGTGTGCTTTTTTTTTTTTTTTTTACTAATTCAGTTTTTTTATATATTGGGAATCTGGTTTACTGTATGTTCGTCTTTCGTGTCTGGGTGTTGCCGAAACTTTACTGAATTCTATCTACAGAATTCTTGTTATTAAATTAAAAAAAAAAACTTACGGAATTCCTCTGGGATTGCTTTTTAATTTTTTTTTTTTTTTGTACTTTGTAGTTTAAGACAAAGTTTGTCAATCAAATATGATTAATGGCGTATGTCAAAAAACCGACACATTCTTATTGTAAACTCCCATTGCAACACACATTCAAAAATCTCACCGGAATTTCGAAACAACATTTAAGTTACAAACTTACTCATCGCATGACGACCACTGTCATGTGGACCATGTGATGGAAAGGGGGCTAGTCACCATCTAGACTACAGGAGTTCACACCACGCACCTACATCAGTTCACTGCACGAGCACTGACATTGACCTCGCTCAACCAGAAGGAAAGCGGGAATTGGCTGGCATGCACAGGTACGCCTTGTTATCACTTGGCCAGAGCTCGTGCACACGCATGCGCAGGTGGAAGTGGTAGAAGAATGGAGGGGGCTACAAGAGGTTACAGTGACAATAGAAAACACCGAGCCTAGCAGTAGTGCCATGAATCTTTGCTAGCACCATCACCGTCGCCGAACACGTAAATTGCACCTGGCGGCGCAGGGCAACTTCTTTATTGTTGGAACAATCTTTCTGGTCCGGAGTTACTAATCTCCAATGAATAATACGATTCAGTTCTACCAATGCTGTATTTGAACTTCATCTGATATGGGTCCTCAAAAATTATTATGACTTATGTTTCAATTGGCCTCTCATACCTAGCCTCCTTCATAACTTTCGCCTAATCTGCAAAGAATTTGTATCTCATTTATATTCAACTTTCTTCGAATGTTACATGATAACAAAGCCAGAATCTTAAAGTTTTCATTCTAAACTACACATTTGTCTGACCATAAGACTAAATCTTAAAAAGGCAATAGTTTTCTTCCAGGAATAAGCACCAATGTCTTGAAAAGAGCTATCGCAATCTCAAATGACACACGTTTTGTATCTCCCACAGTACAAACAACCAGGAATTACTTCCCAGTTTATCCATTACGAACACAGTCATTATACACCTACAATTGGCGCTAGCAAAATGCTGGAGATTGACTTAGGTGAGGGGTTGGCAAGGATTGTAGTAGATGAAATGTAATGCGGTTTTTTGCCATCACTCATCGTAATGTCATTCCTCAAATTCTCTAACCCTTTGTCTACTTTCCTGCAGTGCCACCTTTTTTTGTTAGGAGCTTTTGCTTCGACAGAAGTCAGGTTTCACGAACATCGCACAAAATGTGTCGCATGCATGCCTAAAACGTGTGTCACTTCTAGGTTTACCAAAGCCAAAATTAAATTCGCGAAGGGAAATGTCCCTGTACAATCGAAACATTTTTAACGTGTCCAGAGATAGGAATACATCTTTTTTTCTTAGATCATGTTTAAGGAATTATAGCTTATTTATGTTGAGAATGAAGAATTATTTGGTTTTTACTGCATATTATTACTGCTCTTGTCTACTCCATCTCTACTCTTTGTTTTGCTCATTGTCTTCAGCTTAATTTGTACATGAATTTAATGCTCTGTCCTCTTCACTCTTGTCTGTCAACCCGGAAGTGTTTGAGATTTCAGTGACCGGATGTATAGTAACTAAATGAGTTTGAGTGCTTGTCTGCCTCAAAAACAGTTTCATTTACACTAATTCATTCACTATTTACATCTCGGTAGAGTTCTGGTAGAGTAAATGCACCAATTTTTTTTAAAAACCGTTTTAATTACTACTGAAACACTTAAACGCCGACATGACAAAACATTAGCATTAAGCCACTGTAACTTAGTATTCATAATCTCATGACGTAGAAAATACAGCCTTACGATAACAATAATAAAAAAAGTGCTAGTACGACCAACAGACGGCGAAAAACAAATATAAAGCCAATGTTATCAACACAGCATTTCAGTGCCAAGTGCATGCATGGACCCAATTATTATGTCTACGAAAACAGTGGCAGTAAGAATACGGATGGAACAGACTTCCTATATCGATTTTTTACACTGTAAAATAATATTAGGCCTATCTGTTAAGATTTGAAAACCTAAGTCTAATATTGTGAACAATCGACGTCTGACTGATAATCCATCACTTATAATATTTTAGGAGGGTTAATAATGTATTACTTTTTGTTATGTTCTAAATAAACCAACAATTAAAAGGAGAAGTTACTACATAAAATTTAAAATTTTGTGAATTTACGAATTTAACACTGTAGCTAAATACTGTAAGCACACTTCCAAACGAAATATTATTTGTGCAGTTCTGTAATGTAATTATTTTGTTGGTAGCCCACTTAGTCATACCTTTTTGTATTATTGAACTGGGTAGATAGAGTTTATACTCATGTGACATTTATTAAATTGTACGATTTTCTTCTCTCATGTTGTATCGTTGTATTTCGTCCTGCGGCAAAAAGGTTTGTTTCGAAATTTTTGGAAGCTGAAATGCTCATCTGCCCTTGCAGTCGTAACTGAGTGGAGACTCGGACGGCTTGCAGAATACCACAGAGGTTGGACGGACGTAGTGGCGGGCTGAACTTTGATCTGGTCCAAGTGCTGTCCAATCTCTTAGTCCAGTGATGCGATGCTCGCCCACCCGTCCTAGCCAATGTTCCTGCGAGATTCAAAGACCCACACTCGGAGGACGACCCCAGCGGGAATCTCTGGCAGAGATATTTACAGCCTGCGTCTCTTCGTTCGTTTCAGCAGAGATAACGTGCAATGACGTTCTGCTGTCAGCGTGGCTGTCAGTTGCGTGCGACTGCACATTCCCGGACACAATTATAGTGACTGACCTTAATGAATGTAAAATATTTTTTTAAAACCCAATACAAAACATTGCTTCACTATTGGCCACTATTAATTTGTCACATCAGTAGACTAACATAAGAACTTCAAGTCATGAGTGAAGCTGTTATTTTCATTCTTTTCCTCGCTGATTATGATATCACTTAAAACATGTTCTGAAGCGATCGTTCTGAACATCTTCCTGAACTTTCCAAGTCCTCACAAACACCTCATAAATGCAGTTGAATCTAGCAATTCTGTCGTGAGGAGAATTATGTTCAAGAAGGTAACCAGAGTGGACACTCTAAAAGGTTCCATGTGCACTTAAACAATTTGTCTGTTTCCCGTGCATCATTGCCCTTTTATAAAAGTCGCTAACATGACGTATTCTGTATAATCTATGATTCACGTATGTCCGTATCAGCGTAAATAACTGCTATGGAAGTACGGTCTTTTCAGACTAATGATAAAAGGCTATTAGCTGTGAACGCCTCGGTTTTCTATAGTCCTACCGTACTTGATTAAGAGTGCGTTGTAGATAAATAAACGCTTTTTTCGAAGCCAATATGGATTATGTACTCAATGACAATAATAGATAATGGCATTTGCCAAAATTATGAGTAAATGTTTATCCAGAATTACTCATTCGTTACGCGTGATCTCAGTTAAATGCACGAGGTTCCGGCGTCAGATATTGTGCCTCAGAAGTTCTTAACTCTGGAAACAATTATGTTTAAAACGTTGGCTAAAACTATTGTCTAGGATTTCTATTGTTTAATTTTCGCAAATTAGCGTCAATAAACCTATAGTTATAGATTAACGCTTTTGGCATTGATTTATGTACCACGCCCTCTTAAAGCGATAAAAAATATATACGGCTAAAAGTATACTTATGGCTTCGGCACTCAGCGTCCTGAAGGTAAAGGAGGAAAGTACATAACGTAATCTGTATTTCAATCCTTTGGCTTTCGACACGTGTAATAATAATATACAGTTGCAGAACTTATTTGCGTGTTATTGGACTACAACGAAAACACTCGGGACCAGGAAGAGTGCAAGTTCTTAAGGCTGGCACTTGCTTGCTAGCCACACGCATTATCGCCTCTATTCACGACACTCTCAATAGGCGTCTGTATTTCCATTGTAAACTTATGTTAAGAATGCATGGTATCTAATTTAGAGCTAAAAGCGTCAGCTCAGAATAGTAGGTTTCTCGAAGTCAATTTGCCAAAATCAAAAAACAGCAATCCCAGACAATACATTTGGCAACTTTCTGTGCAGAACTTTTTCTCGATTAACGTATTTCTGAAGAACAATCTCTGATGCCGAGGTCACGCTTAACAAATGCATCATACTTGATAAATGTTTGCTAATAAAGTTGACAAATATAATTTTCAAGGATTGCTGTTTTGCAATTTTTATATATCGTCTTTCAAAATGTGTAGATCTCAATTGAAGAATTCAGCGCTTATTTATGTACCACGCCCTCTTAAGTTGCATTTCTTATGATCCCAGGTACGCAATTTAAAGTTTCGTTTCATTGAACCAAAAATTGTCTAGCTGGTGTAAAGTATTGGAGTGAAGTGTAGTTAAAACCAAATTTCTCAAATAGTGAAGGTGTATCACCAACAGTTTCGAATTAAACAATTTCTCTTCAGCAACCACCTCGATTCGGCGCCATTTTATTTTTGTGCGAGTTGCAATATTACTTATTGATTTTTTCTAGAGAGAGATTACGGTAAATGTGTTTACTTTCGCTTGGTTTTCTCTTTTTTTTTTTTTTTTTTTTCAATAAGTTTGAAACTTTCTTGTTTACACATATCACACAAAAATAAATGCATATTACTTATTGTGCTGCCGATTAATTAGTGGTGCTAAGTAAGGCATGCGTGTTCCATTATCTCAGTTATAAATGTATAATTGAACTATTACACTATATTCGTCAAAAAAACTTTCTCTACTCATTCATAATTAAGAGACAAAAACCTTAACCACATTATATTTCAATATAACTCGTCTAATGAACGATAAAAATAATAATAAATTTAATTTCCTCTCAATTGTGTTTACTCTGAGATGTTATACTACATGAATACGAGTTACAACTCCTCCAAAGCTGGTGCAAATTTACTACATCAAAATAACTCTGGTGTAGCATCTTGATGACTAAATCGTAACTTTTTTGATGTTGTATAAAGCTGTGGCTATACCAAGTTGAATGAAATGACGTTAATGTGGAGAGTATACGTTAAAGAGAATCGATATTAGTAACAAACTTTAAATACATAATTTGTCAAGGTAAACACACTTAGATAAAATTGTTTATGGGAAGCGACATTCCTATATAACCTACAGAAAACCAGTGACGATGCTGAATGAACTGTACATATCATTGTTTTGTAGTTATCAGTTTAGTTAAATTCTCGTAAGTTTTTTTTAATTTAAAGGAGGAAGCAGACATTTTTAAAATAAAATAATTTATTTTAAATCATGAAAAGACCGTTGTACCTACAGTCACAAATAATAACTTATAGCTGCAAAGTACTTGAAAGTAGACAAAGTGATCTTATAATGTCATAATTTAAATTACAAACACACGCAATAAATATATATATATACACATAAATATATATGCACATATTTTACTGACCACGGTTACACTCAGATTATTTGTCGTTTAATCGGTACATATTACACTTACAGATTACTGACATGACACAGTAAAAATGAAATGACTGGAATTTTAACGTATTTGGACGATCGTTTGCCTATTTCATCTTTGTGCAGTAAACTTCGAACGGCTAGAATGCACCTCGCTATAAAGTTTGTCAAGTGGGAAATAGTTCCATGTATTCCCAACACTCCTAGTTGCACGTTCTCAAAGCGTAATTATCTGCTCACAGCAAGAGGAACTTTAATCAGGAAGCGATGCAGCGAAATACCATCGCAACAAGCAGTAAACCAATTAGAAATGATGGGAAAGGTAATGTTAAATATTTCCTCAGTTCCTTTCATCCGTGAATGGATTGCTAAGCACATTAGCTAATGATTTGCCAAGAACGGCCCAATGTTGCTTCGCGCATGCAAAACATTTCCCGCCTCGCATCAAATTATTAATCAACGAGTTTTCCTTCGCGTTTTGCGCACTGCTCTTCGTATCGACCCTAAAAGCGCTTGTGTAAAATGGATTGAAACCAGAGTTTCCTGGCTCGTGCCTGCCAAAACACTGCGGTCGCCAGTTCGCAACATCGCCCAGTTCACTGTAGTTAACTATGTTGTTTGTCGGCGTACCACGACTTGTACGACATTCTACTTATAGAGATAATATTGTTATTTCTTGTCTTCAGTTTTAGTACAATAATTTAAGAGTTGAAATTCAAAAAGCACTAAGTGCCAGAATACATATTTTAACAATTATTCCTTAAAAATTACCTGTGTGCCATACCATACGATCTTTAAAACACAGGTAAGGCAATACCGTTATAGTTATAGGATTTCCATCAACATTTAATAAGTGCCGTGTCAATGATATTCAAATGAAAATAAGTTCCGTTTGTAATGATACTCAAATGGAAATAAGTGCTGTGGGTATTGATATTCAAATCAAAATAAGTGCCATGTCTATTGTTATTCAAGAGGATATAAGTGCTGTGGTTATGGCACTTTGATTCTTCAGTTTGCCTTCATATTTAAATACACAGATAATTTTGAATGTCTGTATATGTTTGATGTTTTAATAGCCAATAATCCCAGCATGATCTATTCTTATAATTAAACTATGCTATTTCGTATAAATATGTGAGAGTATGTGTTTCCTACGCTTTTCTGCTTTTGCTCGGAAGCATATTTAAGGTACTTAGTCCATTTTGAATCTCAACTCTCCAATTAATGTATTTTCTTTCAAATCGACTGCGTTACAATGCCTGATAAGATAAAAAATAAAAATTTTCACAATTTTTTAATATAAATAAGTGATTATTCAATAGTTGTCAGTAGTTTCACACGGATTCCTCATGTAGATGTTTCAAACAAAGTGGTTGAATAGTAAACAACTGGCAACCAGTGTATAAAGGATGTTATGGAATTGCATGTCAATATATTGGAGAAACAATAGTCACATCCATGGAACAAAACTGTACAATTTATGCAATGCAATTCATAACATAGCGTGCTGGTTGGATCGTCTTGCTGTGGAAGGCCACTGCCGCTGTTTTTGGCAACTATATACCAGGCGAGTCGTATTTGATTGTGCGGTAGACATTGTCCGGTGTAACTTTTCGCGGCAACGTGATCCATAAACTCTTTAGAGCCTATGTTCATACAACATTGTTTGTTTCCCCAAAAGTTTGGCATTCAGTGTTGGTACAACTTTCGCATCTTCACTAATTCATGCTGGTCAATTTCTCGCAGTGGCTAGAAAACTCGCCTACCTCCAAGGCAGACCATGTTCGATTTCTGGCGGGGTAAACCCGGATTTTCACATGTGGGGTTCGTGCCGGACAATGCCGTAGTCTGCGGGATTTATGGAGAGATCCCGTTTCTCTCATTTATTCATTCCGGTGCTGCTACATAATCACTTCACACTTCCTCTTATTAGAACTAAAAACCATTTGCTTTTATGCTGACTGAATTCTCTCCAATGCAGTTCAAATTCACTTATTCGCTTCCGAAATGTCTGCACTCGAAATTAATTAAAAGTCACTCATTTCCGTTTAGAGTGTAACATTAACCGGAATCACTGGCTTGGCTGTATACACGTGTATAAACCCTATGCAGATACCACAGTAAAATATTTTGAATTTTTCTTGCGGCCGAAATTCCGAAATAGGAATATTTTTGGTCCTTTTTTTGTGTTAATATTTTGGCGCACAACTTTGAAAAGTAAAAAAGCGAGTACAATGTGTCTTCATTTTTAAAATCACTGAATGTTTAATAGAGGCGATCTATCTACGAGAATACTGCAACATAGTTCAGTAACTTGCACGTAAAGGCTAGGGTGAAGCGTGACACGTACAGTACTTTAGGATCGCCCTTAATGCCATGCACTTTTAAGCCTCGAATGTCTCCATATACCAAGGTTTATAATAAGACGTGAAACTGAGTAAAGTAAGTTTTATCTTGAGGTATTCAAATAGTAAATGGAGGAAGCTTTTCAAACGTTCAATAATCCACGAGAGTGACTGGTCGATCAGCCCATGTTTAACAAAGCTTGAGTGTAGGGTGAGCTATTGTCAGTAGGAGAAACATGCCGAGCGACACGGAAGAAATGTAAAGAGGACCTTACGAAATTCTTAATGAAAATAAATTTAACGCTCCGAGGTAAAATATCTGTGTATGAAGCACAGTGCGAATATTACGTAAAACATTTATAAAATGACGTATAAAATATATGCTCCTGCCACCACAGATAGCCTTCATATATAAAATTAAAAAATTCTGAAACGTTTAATTAAAATTCCTGACAGATCAATCCCTGAATTTCTTGCAAGCGTTTATACATAAATTGGTGACGAAGAAAACCTGGCCACTTAACTTGAAAAACCTACGTAGTTCAAGACGGTTACTTTTCTAAAACGCGAAATGTATATATAGGATGACATTGAATAGAATATGACAGATTTATAGGTGTGGTACATGAGGTAAAACGGAACGTATTTTTACTGAGGCATCCATGTCCGGAAATGCCTTCTTTTACCCGAAAACGGCGTTACAGTCGCGTAGGAACCAATGGCGTATTGCGGTGGTATTCCCCAAGGCATGCAAAGCTCCGGCTATACACTTTAAGCGCGCGATTCACCTCAGTTTTCAACGTATTTTTTTTAGTTTTATATTTGTACCAGACATTTCTTTTCTTACTTTAAACATAAATTGCGACTAAATCTTTCTCTTAGAAAATTTTTGTTTCTCTCATAGTTTTTGCGTTATGAGCTGTAAACGTCAAAATTGCACTTTAGTGTTTTATGTACGCCACTAAAACCAACTGACATACCAAACCGAAAAAATTCACAGTGTGTAACAATGTTGTAGGCTATAATTTGACGCATATAAAAACAAAATAGTAAATTTTTGTATTTAAAAAAAATTTTTATGTTCATTTCAAAATTCAGCATATTTTATTAAATACAATAACATAATATTTTAATATGTGTCAAATCATAGTCGAGTACGTTCATATACAACGTGAATTTTTTTTCGGTAATGTACGTCAGTTGGTTTTAGTGGCGTACATAAAACTGTTAAGTGCAAAAACAATGAGAGGTACACAAATTTCCTAAGATGAAGATTTAATCACAATGTATGTCTAAAATAAGTGGGAAAAATCTGGTACAAATATAAAAACAAAAAGGCGTTGAAAACTGAGGTGAACCGCGCCCTTAAGCACGTGGACTCAATGTGCCTACCTGTCATATCCTATAAACATGTGCTGTGTAGACTGAAATGTTTTATTGGAGTATATGTTCCTTGCCTGTTGCTCGCTACTGGAAGAAGAGTCTACCTGCTCCTACAAGTCTAATGGTCCCACAGACAACTCACTGCTTAGCACCGCATACCTTGGAACACGACCACGATACGTCACTGGTAAGAGTTGTAGTAAACCTGACAACTGGGTAGTGTAGAACAATACGTGCCTGGCATGCTGTGTGAAGTTTTACCAGACTTGTTGGAGAACGTCAGTGTGGATATTCGTGCAACTGTGTGGTTCCAATGTGATGGAGCACCATATCACTACGGCCTGTGTGTGCCTGAACACTGCTTTTGTACAACATTGAAGAGAACCATTGCCTGACCACTACATTCCCTTGGTTTAAGGGCGCGATCTACAGCAATTTTCATTATCGTGTTTTAATTTTTATATTTAAACCAGATATTTTTTCCTCACTTTAAACATAATATGTGACTAAATTTTGATCTTATGAAAATTTTTATCGCGCATAGTTTTTACGTAAGGCCTTATTAAAGTCAAAATATTCATGTTACCGTTTTTAAGACGACTCAAAATCGATTGACATGCCACCCAAAAAAAAATCACAGTGAATAAAGAATTCGTAGCCTACAATTTCAGGTACATTTAACCAAAAAATAAATATTTTTGTATTTTTATAAATTATTGAATTTTTAAATTTTTATTTTAAATTTCAACATATTTATTTCAATGCGAAGAAATTTTTATGTTTGTTTTTATGTTCGAGAAATCGTAGCCTGCACATATTTAGCCACTGTGAATTTTTTTCAGTTTGGCGTGTCACTCGGTTTTAGTGTCGTGCTTAAAACGATATCATGCCAATTTTGTCTTTAACGAGACATTACGTAAAAACGATCAGAGATTAAAAAAATTTCATGACAGCAAAATTTAGTCAAATTTCGTTCCTGAAATAATAAATAAAATGTCTGGTTACAATATAAAAATAAAAACATGAACGTGAAAATTTCTATAGACTGTGCCCATTTCTATCTTTCTGGTCATGTGGAAAACATGTGCATGTCTCTCCCGTACATACTATAGTTAACTGGAGGTAACTATACATACTACATTCCAGACCATCACAGACACTCCTACCATCTTCGAATATGTGCGACTCAACATGCTGCAGCACTGCACTGCATGTATCGCTTGCTGTGGTGGACATTTTGAGCAGCAGATGTTATTACTGAATAAACCTAGTTGTCTACTGTCCGTGTTCATTTGTATTGTCTTTTTCAGTTATAAGTTGACATTTCCAAACATGATTACCTTAGTAAAATATGTTCCATTTTACCTCGTATACCGCCTCTGTCAATTTATTACGCTAATTCAGTGTCACTCTGTAGAGTTTGGAAGACCGCATGTGAGAGATTTTAGTCCGCACAACACAGTGTATTGCATTGCACAAATCCTAAATAAAATGTTTAGTTTAAACATGCTTCGGACTGACATAAACGCAGACAATGCGGTTGCCATAAGGAACTGTTTGTATTGGTACCTACAAGGTTCGTTTAGTACAACCACCCAGCCATCTAATCGCAGGTAATCACTGTAGCGCATTAACGACAAGAGCACAACAGCTGCTATATACTGGGAAGACATAGTGTTATGAAATATTGCATCTAGCAAGTTTAATAACCAATCAAGGCAGGTATATCCATAATATTAACTCAGAATTGGACACGATAATTTTTTCTCCTCGCCTACAAACGAAATTTTTTATTAACAGATATATCATAATAATAATCACTATTTGACTGCTAAAATAATATACAGCATTAAACCTGACTTATTTAATTCTTGTTACTATCGCAACATTTTATTTTCCTTCCTGTAAATCTGGATCAAACGGACACATCTGGTTTTGAAAGTTTTCTCCTAAAATGTGCAATTGATCTGCGAATAACATATTTCAAGAGAAAATGGAAATATTTATGTGTTACCAACAAACGTACGCCAACATTCTCTTTCGGGTGGTGTGTCTGTCTGCTCATAATGTAAAGGTCATAAGTAATCACTGTATAAATCGGCTTTATTCAACCTTTGGAAAGAAGTTATTAAATACAAGACAATCTCTCCAGCCGTATAAACGGGTAACCAACATTAATTCGAAGCTCTTCTGGCTCATAAAGGTAAGTCATCTATAGTGTCTGAGATGTAGAATGCTGTGATATTTCAGTCGTTACTGTATGTAGATTGAGTGTGTGTTGATAACTGCTCAACAACACCAATAACACATAATAATGCCATTTTCCCTTTTTCTGCCTCTCCTTGTTATCATAAAATACTTCGTATGTAAATATTTTGTGATAACCGCGTTTTAACCCAGATCATCAATGTTTATTCCATTAAAATTCTCTGATAGTTTTACACTTGCTCATCATTTAAAGTACGTTAAGATTTATTGTGAAATAAACAATTCTTTTGAACGACGCAGTACATGTTTTTAATGTTTCAGAGTGAATGCTAATTATTGGTATCAAAATAAAACACTATTTTTATCTTTTAAATACATTTTATCCGCATTTTTTGATAAGGGGGGCAAGTTCACATTTCGTCTGTTATCACAGAGCAATTATTATAAATTGGTTTATTCCAAAAATAAATAAATAATAAATACTGCATTAAAAAATTATACGAACATCAACTCAGCTTTACTTCTCAATACCGCCAAATAAATAAATTGAATATATCTACAATTACAAATATATATTCGGCAGAATATTAAATATACGTGATAATGGCACCTTCAGTTCAACAGTATTTGATCTAAAGTTAATCTAGAATCAGTTTCATAACTATTTATAATGTAAACGTAATAGTAAAATAAAATTATTTTAAACGGTTGATGATACTAATTTCAATGCATGACAAGAGTACGTAATAAACATACAATTTAGCTATATATATTTTGAAAATGAAATGTTGTGTTTCTTCCATCATGTTCTATACGTTTTTTAAGGAAATTAAAAATAGTTGTAATTAACAAGCAATAAAACGTATATTTAACTACGTACTTGTTAAGCACGTTATTTCTATTAACCAATTTGTTTAAGTCATTTATTGTCTAGGAAAATGTTAGATTAAATCGCCGTCTAAGTTAAACCAACTCTTTTAAATACGTCCTACTTCTCCCAGTAATGATGTCATGAAAACATCCTATCACTGGGTTCTATCATGCAGCAGCGGCTATGTCAGAAAAGCACGTTAAAGATCATATAAAATTTTACTTCATCGAAAAACTTGATTAAAATATTTATAACCAAAGTTACAATATTTTTTTCAATCAATTGTTTGACCAATTAAATTCGCTGGTTCTAGATTGTATGTAACGATGTTTTCACAAAACGACGAAGAAATACTGATATAGTTGGCATACAGTTTAAAAATCAAACATACATTAATTGGTTAGGAATTATCATTACGTGTACATTTGAAAACGTTGTTAACGCACATAAAAAATTCCACTTAATTGAGACAGATCAAAAATAAAATGGTATGGTAAAATACAATAAAATAAAAATGCCGAAGCTAGCCTTATATCTATGTAGTGAGCAAACACACTTCTTTGAAACCAGAGCGCAATTAGTAATCGTTCAAATAAAAATAAAGTTAAATGCAACGTAAATATATTAAAGTATAACATATGAAAAAATTACATTATAATATTAAATTGTGGCATATGTGCTACTTCTGTGAAATCAAGCACAAACTATAGAAAGAAAACGTTTTCTATTCGAAACTGAGTGTTACTGTCACGTATATATGAAACTTGTAAATAATGAGGTTCCTTTTGATAGGCCAGCTCGCTTCTGTATCTAACCTAGTATCGACTCTCGTCCACCCGTACATTCTTCTGTTCCAAATAACCGAAAGGCAACATCTTAGCAAACTCTCTGCTTGTTAACCGCATCTTCCAAACATCTTGTTGCTGATCTGGGAGAAAGACTGTATACGGGTAAGACACCTGCGTGACCATAGTGGGAAATTCTACTGAACATCAAAGGAAACTATATCCTATGTCACTAGTGAACCTGGCTTACCGTCTCTTGCAACTTCAGTCAACCCATTCGCAAAATAATTAAAAACCTTTCTGCTTTTCAGTACACGAATAAAATGGTTTGGTATAGCGAGCAAATTCATACATTTTAATACCGTAGCCTTTTATTTGCTTGATGAAATACGAAATATCCGGTTATGGTAATTTTACTACATAAACACATATTTGAATTAACCTGCAGTCAAGTAAAAAACTCTACCAGGTAATAAAAAAAATATTTTGATGTCTCAACTTTCACTCGCTTGTTTGACGTAGGCACATATAATTGCTCGTACCAAACATTTTTTTCGTGTAGTAATTGGAACCGCATTTTTTTTAAACGTCATCCCTTTTTCGGCTGTATTCAAAACCTGTTCACTAATTGAAACACAACAATTAAATTATTTATATTTTAATTGATGAATAATTTTCAGAAAAGTTCTCATTTTATATTGCATTATGACCACAAAAAAATTATATTTAGTAGCAATTTTAACGACAGACTGAATAATATACCACTACATAAAAGTAAAATCATCAACTAAGCCAATTGTTTCAAACACTTTAGTAATAAATACAATAACGTGCCAGGAACACTTTGAATATGTCTCTCTTGACAATTGAAGCGAAACAATAAACTCTGATCACGTTATAATAAAACAAAGTTAGTGCGCTAAATAATGCTTGATTACAATTATTTTAAAAACGTCAAAAATTTCAAAAGACATATGTACAGCTACAGAAAAGACCGTTTAATGTGCTCGAAAATACCATAATCATATCTTTGCGTAAATGTTCCTAATAAATAAAAAATCAGGATGTTAGGTTTGACCAATATTAAATAGGATTCAAAACACGGGCATTCACAGTTAACATAAACAGATAGCGCAGCGTGCTTCACTAAACGTTATTATTTAAGATATTTACAGACTTTGTTGATGACTCAAACCTGAAGATGTCTGCTGCAATGCGAGATGAAAGGACTGATACTACGCTTCGATGCGGCACAACCTCGAAAGCCAAGATATTGATATAAATGTTACTGTTAATTTAATAAATTTAAATTTTCGACATAAATAGTACTATTACATTATGCAATTATTGCACCTTGTTACGGCACGAGATCAGAGCGTATTTGCAAAGTGCAGTGTTGAGGGTCGCAGAATATCTGGGGCAGGTTACTAAACACGGCAACGGAGGAATGTCTGCAGTCTGGAGGATATTAAAACACGCCCCAATGTACTTCCGCCAGTAGACGGGATAAACAGGGACAAGCATATAACACATCGCGAGTATTTAAGGGGTACATAAGGCAGGCAGGGGGCTGTCATGTGACCACCAGGACGCCATGATGTTGCCCGAGGTCCTGACCTGCGTGCTCGACCGTCGTAATCACGCCCACAACCAGCCTGGCCGGGTTATTACAAGGTGAGAGTCATCAAATCACATCTGCACAGTAACTGGAGTATTTACACTGCTGTGGCCAGAGACTAAGTGAAGCTCCTCCGCGGGTAACTTTTACTGTAACTGAACTGTACAAATTAATAATTACATATATCTATACTCTTATATAGGGCATACAGCGTGTCTTAATTCAAATAACGGAAGTTTAATTATAACAGCAAAACTCTTAATGCTGCGGAATCAACTATATAACTACTATTAAAGTCCAGTAAAACACCGTAGAAGTAACAATGTTGAATCCGCAACAATTTGCATATTGTTAACGTATTCAGGTTTTTTTCAAAGTTGTATTAAATAAAGAAAACATTTAAGTTGGTCAACACTGATTAGGCATTTACATATAAAAAAACACTTGTATTTGACCTCCTTGTGTACGTTGAGTTACTGCTACATATAGAACACAATTATTTTTAAATTTTTTTTTATTTAATCATTGAGTTTTCTTAAAGAAATTTCTATACTATTAACTCAGAAATGTATGTGATGTGTGTACATATATATATATATAATTATTTATTTATGTGTGTGTACATTTACTTAGTAGTAATGGTGCAGTTCGAAAGGTTTATTTTTTTCTCTGTTCCCTGTGTTAATGTTAAGAACAACCCTAGCCTGGCACATGGTCTGCGCTGTAGCTTCTAACTGTATTTGTTTTACTCGAAACTACGAAAAGAACACAAATTTGAAACTAAGCTTTTGTAGATTTAACAATTCAGCATGTTTGTTACAAACACAATTTTCGGACCTCTCCAAATGGTTAATAACGGCCTTTTTAGACTACCGCAACTCGAAAAATATCACCTAAATTCGTAAAATGCTAAACGATTTGTGTGCGTTCGACTTCATTTTATACTTTCCAAAAATTAAAATTTTAGGGTCACAGCTTAAAGTCTCATAGGAAAATAGACTACAACCTTGCACACCAGTTAGGTGCACTGCGAATATATGCCACATGTTTTTAGACGAGCGTGGCACTTTGGCTCTTATCGCTCCGCAGTTCCCACTCGTCAAACGCGGACATTTTAAACCGTTACACACTCACTTTAAACATTGTAATTCAAGCACACATTAAATTAACATCAAAGAAAATTAGGTTTGAAAACTTTGTATAAACTGAAGTAGTATGTTTTACGAGCAATGACTAATTTACAAATTGGTACGGTTCTCTAAGAAAAGAAAAATTCTTTATATTACAGAAGAGAGTTAAGATACTTTCGATAGTATTTGGTTGCATAATGTTGTTGTAATAAAGCGCACCTTCTCTTTCTATCGGTAACTATTTAATTTTCAATTTTAATTATTTGAATTTTTTTATTTTTTGGCGTGAGGGTTACGTCCTGCCTGAGTTAACTATTGACATGAGATGAGAATATATATGTTATGAAGTTAAATATTATTCACTATTTTGCAGGCGTTTGTGGTCAGAGAAACTTAACTATATACAGTTACAAAACGAAACCAGAAAATGTTTGCCAAGTAAAATGATTTCCTTTTAATGGAAATATTGATATTGTGAACTTTGCATTCGAAGTAATGTGTTGAACTACCGAGAAATATTATTCATGGATATCACTGGCTGTTAAATTAAAACAAACGGTGCTATCGCGAATTCTATCTCGCATGTTAACGCAGAGTTATTATACGAACCAATCATTGGTATAGTCTGTCTCACGTAACAGTTCCAATTATTGACAGTTGTATTGGCATCCGTCTTACAGTTGTTTCAAACAGAAAACACTGGGTTCCTCTACAACAGGTGATCTATGCACAAACAAATTAAACAGACTGGCAGACTGTGCAGTATAGCAAAATGAAAATTTTCCTGTAGAAATACGCTGACACATTATAAACTTTAGGGCTGTCAAAAACTACAATTCTTATGTAAATTGATTGTTACATAGCACAATTGGACAGTCGCCCTAGTGCACTTGTGCATTTACGAAGTGGTGCAAAGGCAAAACGATTTCACAAGGCAACTGGTTTTAAAATATATGCTGACTCAACTGTCAAAAAACGGAATTCTTGTATGAGACGGACTATAAACACACCGGGGTTTCGGGGGCTCGTTCTACACGTCAGGAACAACAAATATTGCTTCGTGCTAATGCAGTGTGTACTTAATGTGGTGTAAAAGGTTACTTCATTAAAAGTCACGGTTAATTAGTCATGATTTTGAGTCTCTATTTGGTTAAAATGGCTGTTTCTCGAATAACTGTCCCTATGAATACTACTCGTGTAAGATTTGTGATGAAAACTATGTAGGAAGTTCTAGATTCTTTAGAGATGGCAGTAATTAAATAAATGTTAACTCATGTGTAATGCTTCAAATATCTCAATAGCTTTCAACGATGCTGTAAATCTAACTCTGAAAATACTTCTATAACTGGCAGTACCGAAACTTGTAATACACAATATATGCTATTTTTCCTTGAGTTTCGTTGCGCGCCTTTTAACAACAGTTTGTAGTTTCCAAACTCTGTGAGGAACATTTTATTTGTATTAAAATAGCTATGTTATGTATTAATCATATTATTTTACACTGAATTTCTACCTACGTTAATATTTCCTATTGGGTAAACTGACCATTTATCTTAATAAACCACTTTGCGGACTTTACAAAATTGGGAAGGATCTTCTCTCTGACGTCAGTAGGCTATAAACAGACAGCTGGCATATGTAGTTTCGGTAAAAAATGACCACCGTATTAAATATAATATCAAAATTAAAATGTTAAACATATTTATGCTACTAAATTTCCAAGACTTAGCATCATGACGCAGGGTAGATTAACCCAGTGCTTATCACGTAGTATTTACTTTATATGTAAGTAAAATTCCCGTGCATTTCAAAGGTAAAATATAATTCAAAACATAGTGCATTACGACTTCACAGATATTGCTACAGTTGTGTTGTATTTCTAGTGATGTTTTATGAAGCAACTCCCTTGGCGTGTAGGTGGGTTGTGACACAGACTGGGTGTAGAGGCGGTGATTAAACAGAGAGGAAAGGTCAAAGGTAAAGTGACTTGTACGCGAATATTTTCTATATATGTGCGCTTTCGTGATTTTTATTTAGGAAGCTTTTTTTTATGACGTGCAAATATTAGGATACTCTTAAAAGGCAGTAGATAATGATCAGAAGTAAAACGCATTTCAATGAAATCTGTCAACATCATACACGTACAACAGGAAGTAGTACATCATTAGTCCAAGCTTTAAATGTTTCTAGAAACATTTGCATTAATCAATGGAAAAATACACAAAGCTAAAAATATCAGTCTTAGGAAATAACGTTTCGCCAAACTGATCAGCAACCATATTACACTGTAATGTTATTCTGGTAAACGTTTTACAGTACCTTACTGCAGAACCTTTCGTTCATTCGTTTAATATACCATTAAGCAAAATGTCGCTCTCAAATAAACTCTAATCAATGTTTACTAGCATAGCCCTTTTTTCTAGCCATCTTCATAAACATAAAGAACGGTAATATTATGATATCACCTTCGTCTCTGTGTGTCTGTATGTATGTGTGGTGGAGCGTTTGTCCGTATGTGTCATACCACCCCCACTTCCCCCTAAAAAATACAAACTCAGAACATAATTAAAACGAACGTGGTACAGATAAAGTAGTTAGTGAAATGACTTTTAACATTATATTTTTCATGTCATGTTCATAATTTTAAAATTGCGGGTTTTAAAATTTTTGTTGCTAGATGAGATACTTCAGGAACTTTGTATACAAGTTTAATTAACCTCGGTTAACGTATAGTAGTACTTTCCTAGGGTAAAGTAGGCTTATGGTATCACCTTTTCTGTCTGTGTTTGCGTATATGTGTGTGTCCCTCTAGAAAAATGTTTAGCCAGTGGACCGAATTTAATGAAACTTAGTACACATATAGTAATTTGTAATCTCACTTGACTGTTCAAATTTTCAAAATGGCGGTCAGTATAAAAATGTTTCGATCAGCAAGATGTCTAAGTAACCATATATTAGAATTTCATCAAACTTGGTACACATACACAACATACAAAGTTGACTTGGCTTTTGTATATTTTGTTCATCCTGTGTTTATATTTTCAAAATAGCGCCCATTTTTGTATTTTTAGGATAGTACCGTATCACTTAGAAAATAATTTTCAGTGTTTCACACATTTACTACACACAAAGCCGAATTGAATATTATGTATTCAGTTCATCCTGTGTTCATATGTTCAAAATGGCGGCCATTTGTAAAGTTTTTGCATAGTATCACATATCTTAGGAAATATTTTCCAGATATTCACCAAACTGTGTACACATATACTACATAGAAAGCTGAGATTAATATTGCGTATTTAGTTAATTTTTTAATCAAATTTTCAGAATGGCGGCGATTTTTATATTTTTATCATGGTATCATAAATGTTGGGAAGTTTTTTTTTTTAATTTCACTAAACTTGGTACACATACGTATACTACATACAAGCTGAGTTGAACATTGTGTATTTAGTTAATCCTCTGCTCATATTTAAATAGCGGCCATATAATAATTTTAGCATATTATCCTATGTCTTAGAAAATATTTATAAAAATTTCTCCGAACTTGGTACACATAAACTACATACAAAGCTGACTTGACTTTTATGTACTTCGTTCTTCCTGTGTAAAAATTTTCAAATACTGTCCATTTTTATTTTTTAACAGTTGCTTCCTATATCGTAGGAAATATTTTCAGAATTTTATAAAATTTTTTACAAATATATTACGTATAAAGCTGAATTTACTTTTGCGTATTTTGTTCATCCTGTTTGAAATATTGTCAAAATTACAGTACTTTCGGTATTTTAGCGTAGTATTACATATCTTATATAACATGTTTCAAATTTTAACTAAACGTTCTACCAACATGGTACATAGAATTCTGACTTGGAATTTGTGTATGTAGTTCATCCAATGATTATATTTACAAAATGACACCCATTTTTATAATTTTTTTTGCGTGGTATTACATATCTTAGGTAATACTTACATGTACTAAATACGTATTTCGTTCATTCCGTGTTGTATTTTCAAAATGGTGGCCATTTCATATTTATAGCATAAGATGATTTACCTAATGATATTTTTTCAGGACTTTCATCAAATTTGGTACACATACTACATAGAAATCTGACTTGACTTTTGCTTTTCTCCTTCTTCCTTTTGTAATATTTTGAAAACGGCGGCTATTTTTTATCGTTATGATAGAAACATGTCTCAAAAATGTGTTCCTCAATTTCTTTAAGCAACACTTTACATTTCTATATTCTGTTCATGCTTTGAATTTTTTTTAATAGCGGCAATTCGAACAATTCTTAAACATACGAAATATTTAGAAAAAAGACCACTTCTCCAAATTAATAATTTTCGGTACACTGGCATGACTTTTCTATTTGCTGCTTAAGTTTTCTTCCTAATAATTAGGTTATCTTATGAAATAAAAAACTTGCATTACTTTTTTTTAAATACTTACGTAAGCCTCATTCTTAAAGAAAAATCACGTCGCTGTATGAAAATCAATGGTATATATATAGGCTATATATCGTTTGTGAATCGAAAACGTACTTTACCCTTTTTTTAACCTCTTTAGGGGCCGAATTCGAAATGTATATTTAAATGCGTCTTGTTATATTTACAAAAGCGTCAATCTAAAGCAAAGAGCACTTCGATATCTCGATTGGTTCGGTGGCTATGGAAGAATAATCGAAATCACATTTCACGTACTTTCACCCAGTAAATTAAATAATTTCAAAACTTCTTGGGGTCCTGTCATAGACATTTGTATACGTAACAAATTAAAGTAAAAATCACGACGAAAGCTATTTGTGTTTCAAAAATATAGACGATTCGTAAATAAGATATTTTGTCCCATTTTACTGCTTGGGGGTCGAATTTAAAAAAAAAATCGTAATACTGCTTTTTGGATATTTACGTAAGGGACATATTGAAGTAAATACTAGCTCTTTATCCTGAAGAATTCGATAGATATTGATAGTTAATTGGAAACACAACTAAGGTCTTTTCACCCCCTTAAACGGTAAATTTCGAAAAACCCTTACATTGGCTAAATTAATTTTTGTGTGTGTCCTATTAAAGTAAAGTCACGATGATAGGCCATCGGGTTCGAGATCTATCGGCGTCCTTCGGAAATACTTTTCATCCCTGTCCACCACCTTAGAGGTCGAATTTCGAGAAATTCCTTCTTAGTGCTCGCCTACGACCTGAGGGGAATCCCCACAAAAAATTTCATGAATCTATGTTCAGTGGTTTGGGCTGCAGTTTGATACGTCAGTCAGTCAATGTACATTATTTTGTATTGAGATTTGCTCCAAGCAAATGTTAGGCTCGTATCTTAACAATGTCAATAGTATATTTATTTCCCAGTTTATGTATATGTATAAGATGATTCGTCACCTTCTCTGTTGACATTGCGATCTGCGAGACACAAAGCCAATATACTCGCTATTTAAATGAGGCCACAAAATTAGTTCCTTTCCTTAAACAATTTATAAGTTTTCAAATTACTTCTTGTGAGGTGACTTAGCTTTGCTTCAAATTTTGACGTGATTCGCTGGGAGTCACTACGACTGTAGCCAATCAGCACCTAAATATAAAAATGTATTTAAAAATAAAACGCAACAATCTACACAATATGCCAGTACAGAAGCTGCGCAATTTGGAAGCAGGGTTTTATATTTCAGGCACGCGCAGGACAAGTGCTGTAAGTTAAGTGATGTCATGAACAAATAACACATCCCTTGCGGGCCATTAACACTTCTGCGCGCTGCACGATAACCATTGCTCGTTTACGTGAAAAAATTCCGTGCGCAGCGATGCGATTCTGGCGTGAAATCGACTTACCGCTCGCAGTGCCTGCAATCCTGGGGCATTTTCCATTTGAGGCCCCGTCACGTAGATTTATTGAGATTTTAAAATATTTTTAAAGCAAAATAATTACCATATCAAAGATATGGTGCACTGATTGTTAGCAAATATATAATAATTTGGACCTAAATTGTTTTATAGTTTATAGTTTTCAAATTCTTTCTGCCCGAATTACCAACAATTTCGTAATGGAAATAAGCCAACATAGAACAGATTATTGTTTACAAGGAAACGGTACGTTATTTTTGCAAAACACGTATATATAATTTGGCATTATGTGACTGTTCTTACTCATACATTTTTTCAAATCATCAATTCAAAAAAGTTTTCCGTTTTTGGCACCAAATTAATAAAGTCTATCAAGCATAGCATTAACGCAGTCGCCAACCTAGCACTTGGATAGAAATACAACGTGTACAGTTTGGAAATTAATAAACTGTTTGAAATTATCTGGCCTCCTCTAATATATCATCATAATAAATTAGGAACGTAAGCGATAAAGCGTAACGTGACGTTGAGAGCTAGGTTTTTTAGACACAGTACCAGGTACGTAAAAATCCATTGCAGCAAGGGTGCAATAGTCAAATGTCGTGTCTCATGACCGATGAATATTATAATTGATTGTGTGTACATAGTAATGACAGTTTCTTTAATTGGTTAAATTGTTATAGCATGTATAAGTGATTGTAACATTTGAAAACATCGGTATTTTTCTTAAATAGAGACAAAAAAAATTGAATGTATGATAATTGCATGAAATTTCCTCACAAGCTGTTATTGTAAATGAACAAAAAGTTCAGCACAAAACACATATTACTGATCCAAATTATGAAACAATACAAGATGGTCTCAACTAAAATTCTTTAGTAGCTTGTCGCGTCTGGTGTCGGCGTGTCCTAGCCGACCTTCGAGAGCTGGACGTATGTTTGAGTGTGGGAAGAGAGGGTAGAGGGGAAGTGAAGCGACCATGGCCAGTTATGAACCATACCAAAACTCAACTGGAGTTATTGCAGAAAACCATGGAACACTGACAAAAAGATGGCAGGACAATGATTCGAACACGGGTCATTCTGTAAATACTACTAGTGTATTACCACTGCACATCATAAATAGATAAATGAGAAAAAAATAACATTCTTAAACTAGTGTACTTTGATACAGCCAAGGCTCGGTTTCAGTCGCCATATTGAATTTTATTATTTTTCGCTTTTTTTAATTCTAGGAAGAAAATGGTTAAATATGCAATTATACCTCAAATTCTATTTATATTTCGCTACAATACAGACCTTGCGATTTAACTCTTAGTTTATAACTACGCCGCAGTCTGTGTGGCAAATTTTTTTATACTAATAATTTGCCCGACATATTGCGACCTTACTATACATTACTAGTTCTATTGCTATGCTTGTGTCGTAGCTCAAGGTAAATAGAGTTTGTAGTATAGTTACTCATTCAACATTTTTCTTCTCAGAATTAAAAAAATAGCAAAATTCAATATGGTGACTTAAACCGAGCCTTACGAAGGGGACGCTGTCAATGCAAGCTTACAGCCCTTTGTATTCCTGAGAATCTGCTTTCTTTTGTCACACAGACTAAATTTTAGTATTTTAATGACTGTAATAAGTACTTACGATACGTGCGTTACACTTGTTGCAGATTGGCGTTCAATAGAATTACATATATTTTCAATGCTTACAATACCGAAGGTTCATTATGACCTAGAAAAAAAAGCATACCAGTTCAGTGACTTGCGTGTAAAGTTGTATATCTTCACATGTGTCAGCTGTTATCAGCTCAAGCACATCATTGATTGTCGCCTCAGACTTATAAACAAACGAACCTCTCCAAGTGTTCGAATCGTGAGACAAAGGAACGAGCTGAAGGCAGGAGAGGCACATTCAAAGGTCGTATGTCAGTTGACATTGTTCCTTGTCTGTAGAGTGGTTATTGTTCTTTAAATTAGAGCAGGTATCTCCGAGCATTAAATTATGTGTCTCTTTTTAGATGTGTTCAGTTCAAATTTATTAGAATATATATTTTTTAAGTTTCACCCCTAGTCAAATAATAATCAAATAATAATATATGATAGTATATCTTTGACATAAAAAACGATCAAGAGGAACAACACAATTTTACTAAATTGTTATCTTTCTTATAACTATAAATTTTTATATAAAATTTTTACTACCAGCTTATTCTTCAAGGTGTTTTCTTAACACTTTTTAAAGCAGGGAAATTATTTTTGAGGTTTGATAACTTAGTAAATAAAGATTATGTAAAGAATACATTGTTCAATTTTTACTGTTAATAGTAAGGCCTCAAAGACAGTGTATTGATAAAACCATTTGCTTTCCACAACAGCGAATCGTATACGTTTTTAAATTGAGTAATTCTTAATTTAGAATTCTGGGAAACGAGCTGTTCGTCGATGCTGGCAATGTGGGATTTTTTGTTTTACTTCTATATCCCCAACTCTTGAATTCCATCTGTGGCATCATACTCATATCACATCATCCTTACGAACTCTCAAGATCATGCTGTTACGTTCTCACCAAAACATTAAATCCAATCCACTTTACATTGTAAGAAAATATAAGCTGCTTTACGTAAGTCGAACATCGCATACAGAGCATCTCGTTTGTCGAGCTTATACAATTTGCAATATTCAGGGTGTTCCGACTGAAATACTTTCGGAGAATATTCCTTAGAACATTGAGTACAAAACACATCATATAGAAACGGAAAACAGAGCTCCAGTACCGAGTTACAGGGACAAATGTGCAGGGAACACAGATATATACAGAGGAGAAAACCATCCACTGCTGCGACGAAAGTAAAGGTGAAAAACCCTTACGTAGTTGACTGTATTTTTAGATAGCTGCATTAAATTGAAACAGTTAAAAAGACACAAAGTAGGTTCTAAAGGTGAAGGAACACATTACTATAACAGCAGTGGAAGGAAAGTGCCCCCGTTGGACTTCTTTGTGTACGACTACCTGAAAATAGTCGCGTGTACGGCTAACCTCGACGATACACGCCGACCCTCTTGCAGCAGATCAGTTACATACAGAGTTACTTTTTAGGACTGTAGACGTGAGCCAATACACATTTTTGTAGTTACGTTTAATATATGTTCTCCGCAAGGATACGTGTGTATTCCTTCACATTCGTCCCTGTAACTAGTTTGTAAATATGCCCAGCCTATAAAGTTTTTTTTTTTTTTGTTAATTCCTGAAGTTCAAAGGATTACTCCCTCAAAGCATTTCTGCCGAACCGTAGAATATCCTGTCTTCTGACAAAAAAATATACAACTTAGTAATTTTACCTTTCTTTAAGTCTCTCTTGGACTATTTCTTTAGAGCTTACTCTAACAATATCTTTTTTCTCTCACCTACTATCGCCAGCCTGGAATTAATGGAGAAAATAGTTTACTTAACAAGTAATACGGATTTAATGTATCTTCGTGGTCTGGCGTTAAATTACATTTTCCTAAAAAATTAAATGAAATGTTTTTTGTTGATGTGACATACAGATCCCTTAATATTTGTTTAAAACAAATTGTACTTAACAGTGTACCAGTAATTTGAAAAAAAAAAAAATACTTTACGAGGTACGAATTTGAATAAAACATTTATTATGAGTGCATTAATACCTTTAGCATCTGGAATAATATAAATTCTATATTTTTACTCTTCACTGATGTGGTATTATTATTTTTTACATGTAAATATTACTATGGTATTGATGGTCTTATTTTTACTTGTTTTGCGATAGTCGGAATCTTGACGTTGTAATATTACCTGAAATCAATTTATTTCGTAGCCATTCCATATTTTAACTGTTTCCCATTTTTTTATTAAAATTTTTATGTGTTGATTGTTAACATAAATTTATATAATAGATTCAGTAACAAGCCATGTAATTTTTAATAACGCCAAAGAAAAAAGGATAACAATTAGATCATCTGATTCTTGAACAGGACATTTATATCCTAATATGCAATCCCGCATCTATTAATATTTTATTGTATTAATTGCTGTATCTTTGATAAACAGGCACCTGAAATTCTATATACAATAAATAACTTCATGCAATTATGTTGGTGGCTGAAAAATATTATTTTT